>MU383105.1:379503-491035 GCA_022495125.1 Xylaria acuta
CGCCCCCCCCCCCCCCCCCCCCCCCCCCCCCCCCCCCCCCCCCCCCCCCCCCCCCCCCCCCCCCCCCCCCCCCCCCTACTACTACGAATCTTTTGCTTGATTTAGTATAATATAGGGCAAGTAACGGTGCTAACCTTCGAAATCCTGGAGGAGCTTTACATACCTACTATAGGTATCTGTAAGATTAGGTACTTAAGCACCTCTATAACGTCTACAACCTATACTATACATCTCCTCTCTACACGCCCAACTTCGCGGTGATATCGAGACGGTGCGAATATAATCTTGCCACGCCATCATCATGAGCGCCGTCGGTTTTGGGGCACAAACTCGCCGGCCCCCCTTAGAGACATCTGAGGCATTGAATTGGAAATTAACAGGTGCGAACTCTCAGAACATAGGCCACACACGACGAATGCGAAGCCACAATGAACATCTTCCCTTGAATACGGATCCCTTACAAACCCGATTTTTATCGGAACCGTCTTTGGAGTGTGCATGTGCCCCTCCAATAACACCAGTGCAGAAATGGCAGTCTGCCATCGACGGTGAAAGTGCCGGCAACGAGCGACAACCAAAGCGGCCGCGCTTGACACGGGAAAACCTAGCTAGGTTTTTTTACATGGCCGGGAGAAGGGCCAGACACGCCGATAACTTGCCTAATGGGGAGATCGGGACTACAAAGGCTTCTGCAGGATCCTCTAGTTTGAAGGGAAATGATATATGCCTCGCTCGCTCGAAGTGTCCGACGAACTTCGAGCATATACATGCAAAGTTTTTGCAACCTAGCGGTTCAGTCTCACCCACCGAGTCAGAGTTTAAGCGTTACAGACGAAGAATTGAAAGAGCCCCAAACGAACCCACAATACTTGCCATGACCCATTGGATGCTGTTGAAGCAGTATGAGGAGGAGGAGGATGATGATGATGACGACAACAAGCCGTACCTCAGCGCTTTTAGTCAGCATTTTTCTGGCTTTCAAACGGACGTTGGCCTCAATAATTGGGTGTCTGCACCCCAACCTGACTTCGTGGAAGGGCTGAGCAAGGAGCAGTTCGACCCATTCCCACTTGACGCGGTTAGCGGTGCCGTTCTTTATCCAGATAAAGAATTTAGCATAGTACTACCTCACATAGCTGGTGAGTGGAAAGAACATGGGAAGAGTATGCAACAAGCGCAGAATCGGAGCGCTTATAACGGCGCGGCTCTTGTGTATGCGAGAACTCAAGCTCTTAATTATTTGGGGGAAAAGGATTCCCCAGGTGACGCCAAGGTTATAACCTTTACCACAGACGGTGCCACCCTTAACCTTTTCGCCAACTATGCTTCTCGTTCCGGAAACGGTAATCTCAGATATCGCCAGTATCTTATCGAATCACACAACCTTGTCGAATCATATGATGCGTTCAAGGCCGGTCGAAGAATGCTTAGAAATGCGCAGGACTTCGCAAAGGAACAATCCGAAGGCTTGAGAGACAGGTTAAGGAGGCACGGAAACAACCCCCCTAATTGTTCCATCGAAATCGGAAACGAAGAGTATTATCAGTCACCGGATGGTTCAAGGTCTCCCCAACGTCGGAAACGAAGGGCGGCGTCCACCGCCGGCTCACCTATGCCGAGAAGGGGCCAACCAGCCAAGCAAGAAATCTCCGTTCCAAATGGGTTGAGGATTGTCCTCCCAGTTCGGAGCCGAGGAGACGGAGCGCACTTTGGCCTCCAGGCACGTGGGGCTAACTGTGGGCATCTCTTCCGTTGATTCCCTATACTAGATGCTGGCCGACTATCAATGTGATGGGAGTAGTGATAAGTGTTAATTTGCTATTGCGAGCCCAGGTTTCTTGGTTGCCTTTTTCAACCACCCTCCGCAGTTATGTTATCTACGCTCGGCCGATGTTTTCTGGGTTGCGGCGGATTTGTCGGGATCTTTTTGGTCAGCCCGCTCCCTTAGTATCAGGCAGTCTGGTACGGGCTAGAGGCAAGACAGTATGCTTCTAGATAACTGCCAGTAACGGTATATGTCAATATAAGTTAGCTCGTGATTATATCAAGTGCCAGAGATATGCCCGTTCGAAATGCCCCCTCACAATACTCTGCTAAATAGACACAGCAAGCAATTTCAATTCAATTAAGGCGAGGTAGGGGTTCAGCCAGAGATCTGAACGTATGTCAGCTTGTATAGGTAGTTTAACAAGAAAACCCGAAAATGGACTTATAATGTTATGCAACTAAACAGAAATCTCATACTCCAGAAGCCAAAAGCTGTATAGTCTAGCGAAGCATCGTTACGAAGAGTAAGCTAGGGTTGTACCAGAGTCAGAAGAGCTGTATACCACCCTAACCCGAGCTTATCCGAGGACAAGGTTTGAAGAAGAGAACAGGGATTACCTATAGTAGGATTGGCGCAACATCAATTTCCCGAGACATTTGACCAGCTTACTATAATGCTCGCTCTGTCTCTATCCGCATCAATGCAGTTATCCCGCCCCGAATGTACAGGTTTCAGATGAAATTATTGTAATACTATGGAACATTCCTCCTTGTCATGTGATGTTCTGACCCCTGTACCGACTCGTAGAACATCTTCCAGCTGTGCTTAACGTCTGAGAGTTAATTCGGATCTCGTGACCGGAAATTGACTAACGTACAATCTTGCATTTCTTATCATAAGCTGCATTGGAGTATTGCAACGTTCATGCCTCACCCCTCTGATTGCATCATGTCGCTAACGTAATGGAAAGGAGAATAGGTACGGCACCATGCGAGGATGCAATTAAAGCTCGCATGTAGCAATGAAGGCAAAGATGCATCCCGCAGTTAGGGATAAGCAGACCATTTGATGATGAAATATCTCCGCAAAGTAGAAGCGAGGCTTATCACCCACGATCATCGTTTTCATAAACACCCTACAGTCTCAAAACATTCATGGGCTCCTTTACTGCACCGCTATCAGCAAAATGCCATTTAGATATTGCTCCGGGGAGATCTGGGAACACCCCCGGTACTATATCTCTCTCCAGCGGTGTATCAACCAGTCGCAACGACCTACTGTTGCATCAGTGGAGTCGCGATGAATCCTGGGGGCATGGGGCCCCCCTCTGCTATTGGATGCTCGGTGTTAGAATTGTAACCTTCGCGCTGAGGATTCTAATTGCAGAACCTTGGAGTGAAACAGGTTCAGAAGGGTTTCGACTGATCTCTGGTGACAATTACGGTCGAAAAGGGGGTCTTGGTGTGCACCTTCACTATCTACGCGCTTAATTCCTTTGGGGTCCTCCGCGGTCATGTCAACCATCGTCAAGCTTCGCATTCTTCCTCTACTCTCTCTCTTTTTTGGGGAAGCAGTGAAGCCAGGCTAGTATAAAATGACTACGATACATCATGGGATTCACATATCAAGCTAGTGCAAGTGCAAGTGCGGGCGTGAGCTATGGTCCACAACTGAGCCTGAGCTCACATATGCCACGCACGATACCCCCGCTCACGACGATCTTCACGCCACCCCCTGAGTGCAAGACGCCCTTTGCGTTTGTCGGTGACTGCTACAACGAATTCGAATGCGATGGATCTTACATGCCGTTTCTATCTATTCCCGATTCCAGAAACCCAGGTGGAACTTCAATACAGTGCTACCCCGAGGTCACGACATACAGCGACGGCTATGTGGATGCAGTCTTCGAGTACAGTCCAGGGCTATTCTGTCCCGATGGGATGACAACAGCTACCAGTATTGCGAGTGTCTTTCTTTGCTGCCCTAGGTGTGTCTCCTTCCTGTGAGCGACGTGGCTCTGCTTTCTAATATCAGTATGTCAGTGGCTTGACATATTCATTTGATGGCGACGAGGAGCAGTGCACTGCAACCATAACAATGGGAGCGGCGTTCGTAGGCCCATGGCAACAAAATCAAGCGACTGTATTGGACACGACTAGTTTCTCTTCCGCAGATAGCATGACGCTATATGCGGCTGCGTTTCCTGTCTATCTCAATAATATCAGATCCGGCACTTCTGGCCATGCTCCGGGTCAATCTATACCCCCGGTGTCAGGAGAGTCCTCTACCACAGGGACGTCGACACTAAAAGAAGTGCCTTCGAAGACACCTACTAGCAACAGTCCCAGATGCCGGAGAGATAGTTGCCAAACGACTACCACGACCCAGCCCAACACGGGAGGGGAATCCACCCCAGCCACCACAAATACCCTCGGCTCTGATGAACCAAAGTCCTCAAACCAAACAAATTTAAAGATCGGCGTGGGCGTGGGCGTGGGCGTAGGAGGCGCGGTCGTACTGATACTACTCGCACTCGGCTATATGCTGCTACGCCGCTACCGCCGGAAACGGCTTCTCAACCCACATCAACATCCAGACTCTCCTCCAACGAAACGGGATGGGGACGAGGCACAAGAAATACAGCAAATGTACCGGAAGAAGCTTCCGTCCGAGCTTCCCGTACCCGAATCGTGGGTCGAGCTCGAAGGGACACAAGTCGAGGGCCGTGGACCAGGGATATACGTGTGGAAACCCGAGCTCGAAGGCACGGCCGGAGTCCCGGCCGCGAAGGGCGTATACGTGAGGAAGAAGTCTGAGTTAGAAGCAAGGTATTATGGTGCAGCTAATGCCGCCCCGGAAACCGGAGTGGTAACATACCCTGACTCGCCGATAATTGCGGCATCGTTTGTCAGTCCAGGATACCCTGCACGGACAGCTGGAATGTTTCAAACGTATACCTAGACAGTTCTCATTCACGTCGGACTAGTGTTCGCCTCAAAGTCATGATACTTGGTAATGATGGTAAGTGTAATCATAAATACATTTTGGAATTTGTTAGGGCTAGATGGATATAACTGGTATTCGTTGACTGTGTAATTCCCTAGATTATATATGGGTAGACAATCCAGCTTGGTTATATCATGTGACAAGAGGGAGAAGTTGATATGGGCTGAATATCCCAACCGGAATCATTAGTAATCGCGTCCTTGGGAGAGCAATTTACCGCACGCGTTATTCAGCAAGTGCCGAGTAACAAGCGACCTTGGGTAGACAGAATAAAATCATATGAAACCTCGTGAGCGCTGTGATAGCATCTTTGCGACATCTTCCACCCGCCGCACCACGAGCCGATCAGCATCCTCCTCCGCCGCCACACTAATAGATATGCTTTGTTAGGATGGGTAATTAAAAAGAACGAATTAAGCAGGGGAACTTACTCCGCCTCCGCCGCCTCCTCCTCCACATCCACCACCACCACTCGAACCACCTCCTCCGCAAGCCGAGCCACTTGAAGAGCCACACTAGTAGGCTACGTTAGTTTCGACTCGATTTTCGACATGTCGCTTCAAGTGTTAAGATATGGATAGTTCTCGACGACTTACACTGACGCCACTACCTCCAGCACCGCCTCCGCATCCGCCAACCGCGGCGCCTCCACAAGCCCCCGCGGCGACCGTGCCACCGCATGTACCGGCAGCACAAGCACCGTAATATCCGGTCCCAGCAGCAACGGTTCCGGGGTCATAGTAGATAGGGCAGACATAATAGCCTGGATAGACATAGGGGCCGTATAGCAAGTAGGGGGCACCCCAGTAATAGTAGTAATAGTCATCTCTGGGAGGTAAGTCACGGCCCTTTTGCTTTGCGCGTTTCCTGGCCTTCTCGTAATTGTCCTCCAGCCGTTTCTGGTGACGTAGCTGTAGCTGCTTTTGTATTCTAGAGCGCCTTGAATCGTTGTCTGTGACTCGCACCGAGTTGTGCGCCGAGATATGTGCACTGTTGTCGGGCGGGCAGAGCGCGGCGCGACCGGATTCATAGAAAATGTCGGGGGCTAAATACGAATAAGTACGCCTGTTAGCGGTAATGAAGGGTATAAAATGTATAAGGCATGGCACTTACCCTTGTCCTTCTGGCTTTTGAAAATGGGTAGTTTGTTGGCTATGCTGGAAACATGACTAGTTCGGATAGACTCGCAATACCAGCAGGTGCATTCGGAGTATACCTCCCCATAGAGATCCTGGTAGGCCTTACTCGTCCATTCGAAAGACGTAGAGAGCTTGTTCTCGTCGATCTTATCGTCGTGATCAATGAATCTCCCCGTTTTTGAGCACATCCACTCATAATAGCTGGCAGGACTGAGTTGATGAGTATGCCATGCAAGATCAACATCAAGAGTTGGGACAGCGACTTGAGTTGGGTGCCTACCCATGATGGTGGTGAAACGTTCGTATTTCGTAATGAGGCGAGCCATAGTCTCGCGTGCAGCGGGGCTGTGTAGCCAGTCCATCTATCGACGATGAGATGAGGTCAGGCGTCAAAAGAAGCTTATAAATTGTGGCAGACATACCTTATACATCTTCTCCGTGAAGATCCCTTGTCGCAAGACGGCACCCCCCAGCTCCAGAGCAAAAAGAGAGCTGTTTCCCCAGTATCTTGACATCATCTTCCTCACATGAACCCGAGCCTCCTGACCAAGACGATAATTCTTTTTCATGTCTGCCCCCGCTACCCTCTCGACTTGTTTGATCTTGCCAGAGTCGGCAAGCGCCCGCTCAATGATTTGGCGAACGGCATCCATTGAAGCAGGTGGGGGATTGTACAATCGACTTCGAAGGCTATATCGAATGAGCCGGTTTGGGAATGTGCGCTGGAATCGACTCCTGAGGTACTCGTCCTGTGGGAGCTGTTTCGTCATTCCGGTCTTGTTATCCAGCAACGTACCTGGCATCGGATGCCCGTGTGCTAGGAGGGTTTTCACATCAGCGCCGAATTTAAAAACCTCAAGATAGTCTCGCTTGAGCATCTTGCTACATTTGGTACACTTTTTCCTGAAATCGCCATCACCATAGCCCTGCCCAACGGTGGAAGGGGCTTCATTGCGTGAATCTTCGGCCATGCCACACGTGGTCCATGCAACCACGTTCCGTGTGCGGCACTCAGGACAGGGCGGGAGGATTTTGGAAGGCGAATCTTGTGCATTGTCCCATTTCCTTCCAGTCGTTTTCTCCCACATGTCTATGCGGCGAGTCGACACTTTGTAGTTGAAGCTCGTATCGATCGCTTCATTGACTAGCTGCCATGGCATTCCCTGATGCCACAGGTAACTGAGACCGTGTCGCATACAGTCCTCAAGATACGCTCTTGGGTTCAGCATATGAGCGTGCCATACCATGAGCACATCTTAAAGAAGTCAGCAATGGCCATTAATCAATCAAAGGGGATCTTACCGAGAGGTGGTAACACGTTGTGCTCCCGGGAAAGCTTGGCAGGGTTGGAGGGAGCATCCGAGACAAAAGTGGTGTATTTTGAAGTGTTTTCGTGCATATCGCCTTCGGTAAGAGGGAACTTGGCAAAGCTGTTCCACCAGGTCTCGTATCGATCGGCGGCTCTAGCAACGTAGAGTGCCCATCGCTTTTCTCGAAGCAGAGTTAGATTCTTCTTAGTTTCGTCATCAAGGCTCTCGTTTTCTCGCAATACATCGGCGCCCTTCCTATCAGGGAACAGCCGGCTGTCGTAGATTTGCCAAAGGCCATCGGTATATCCAATCGCCTCCTTCAAGTTGTGAAAGGCAAAGAGAAGCTTCAGGTGGGCCAAACACGTGTCTACAGTGACTTGTTTGGCAATCAAGGGAACCTCGAGAGATTGAAATGCCGAGTTAAGCTGTTCGACATCTTCGGGAGATATGCTGGTAGCGGGAGGAGCATTGTAGCTTGGTGGTGCCGGACCCTCGTTGGATTGCACCGTGTCGGCTATGGTCCCGCCCTTCGCAAGTTTACCCATGACGGTAGAAAGAGGTACAATAGCGAGAAATGTGATGGTGAAGAGAGTCAGTGGTTAGTAGACATATGTCCAAGGCTTTGTTCTTTGAAATTCTCTTTCTGCGTATTCGGCAGTGCCGTCCTTTCGCTTTATAGTCGTAGTAGGCCACGCGAGTGGAAGCCTCTGAGGCGTATTCTTTGGGGATGCTTCCGAATTAGATCACCGACAACCTAGCGCCCCTCAGCTTCAATAGGCTGATATGTAATCGCAAAGGCCCCGGGTCTGGGGCGTGGACAGTCGTGGGACCTGAACGTGTAGTTTGTCAAGTCCATGCCAATGTACTGTTAATCGCACACCACACATGGTTACCGAGTTAAAAGCAGTGCAAATTCATTGTCGCCATGACTTTTCGGAAACTACATCAATGAAGTGAACACATACGAATATTACAATATTACGCCGTATTGCTACCTGTGGGGGATGGTTGCGTGGCTACCTTGATAAGACGTGACGTATGATAATAACGCATCCCCGCGGCGCAACCTCGACTACCTACCACCTAAGCTCTCCGTGGTGGTGTGAGGGCCTGGGTTGGCTGGGTTGGCTGTGTTGAGGCCGTGTACGGGGTCCAGACTTGTTCCATAGCTTCTACGGCCTGTCTCTCCGGGGCTGATTCTAAAAATTATGCCTTGCGACTTTCAGCCGCAGCACCCAATGGTGGTTTGGGTGGGATGGACGCGCTAACCGCGCACCATACCGATTCAGTGACCGAGCATTGCCATCACTGGAACAGCCGCAGAAGCTTCCAAGTTCCTTTACCCCACAGCAGAACATAGACGTACCTAGGTAACTCATTGTTCCTCACTCTCGTACGGGAGCTTAACCGCTTCACGTTAGCTACAACCCGGGATGGGTAAATTCTTGGCGGTCACTCATAGTACGTACCTAACCTACCTATGGGTATCTCGGAGTTAATGCCCTGGTTTTAGCGAACAAGGTTGCTACAGTACAGAGCACTCACTGTCTCATTGAGATATGTCAGCTTCAAGCGTCTAATGTGCACTTTCTCGAGGGCGTCGTCATCATCGTGGCTGGACAGATCTTAACAGAACCTGACTTCCATTCATTTTCAGAGCGACGGTGATCAGTAATCACGTTAGAGGTCAGCTATCGTCGACCGCAACACTCGAACCAACAGTCGTACTGCCTACTTTTAATGTCTTTCCCTAATGCCTACACATCTATCTTTTGTCTTGTTAATCTGCAGCTATTCTATGATGCATCGTGTCCCGCGATTCGCTGTATGTCATCGAGAAACTCTGCATATATCCAATTTCAACGCCAACATCGTTCAGTACAAAAGAAACGACGTGGGAGGGGCGATTGGAAGCATTCTGTAGCTGAGCCCCAGTACTCTGTGTAGCCCATCTGTGAATCGACAGGTCATGCGGAATCCAAGTTCCCCCGAATAGTTGAGGCGCTAGTCGTGGACACGCTATAATCATTGGCGGTCGGTCACCGGTCTCGCATCACACAGGCTGCTCCCCGTAGAGAGCTCTGCATTTAACGTTGGGTACGCCTTTAGAACCGGCGAGCATGTCTAGCTAGGTTCCAAACCCTGGGCTTAGAGTTGTATGGTTGGATTGTGCATCCCAGTTCTCTTCTCCTGGCTGTTGCTGGGATGATCATTCGTAAGCACCATCCTCAAAAAACCACGCTCATCGCCCTTTGACTAACATCGCTACCAGACTCTAGGCGGGCGATGAACCCGGTGATCAAGTCTATGTGCTCGTTGATGGCTTCTAGGCGCTTGACAATGGTTTCCATGCGGGCCTTGTCTTGTATGGGTTCATCAAGTAATTGCGCAGAGGTGTCCTCGAGAGTATGTTTTGAAGACACTGGTACAACCAATCTCGTGGCCATTCAGTGATGCGGCTTCCGGTCCGCTCGCACTGAAATCTAAGTCTCCCAACCCTACACGTCCTTAGTTGAGGTCGAGTTCGCTGATAATGTCATACTCGTCCTCCCAAGAGTCTGAGGGGGCAGGTGTGCCTCACGTTCTCTTTGCTACAGCAGAAAACCCCCCAGGTACCGCTGAAGATATGCATCAGGATATAACATATGGGTCGCAAGATAAGCTGGTTTGCGTCCTACGCCATCTACGCTATACGCGATGGCCCATTCGATACGGTACGTATTAAATTTGACATTAACAGAGGAGCGCCGGTTATCAAAGTTAACGTGGCACTTAGCAATGCCGCCTCCCTACATAGTCTCGAACCAATGTCTGAAATTGTAACGTAACAAGTGGGTGATAAGTAAGCGAGCCAGTTGAACGGGTGACTCTGGGATACGCCGTCCCTGGTTGTCCAGTTCGAGAGGCCAATGGCTCACGCCACGTCCACGAAACTTCGGGACACTGTTGAAATGGCGGTGGATGAGTCTGTAGCACCTGCCGATTACGTCGGTAAGGACCGCCGACGCGTACGGCTAGTTACTGACTGTATGAAGCGTTGCTCTCAAGCTACGAATAAAACTTGAGATATTTGTCCCAGTCTTCAATGGCGATAAGCAGTTGGTCGTATTTGTCGGTGCACGTAGTACGGCCTCATGGTTAGGACACTGCGGATACTGTATGGGATAGGATTGAGTTCACATTGACCGGCACGCATCTCATGTTGCTGATCGCGAAGCCACAAGGGGTCTGACAATCCTTCTTTGAAGTTCTGATGGCTCAGCCACCGGCGAACTCCTGGCCGTTTATTTTCTCTTGGGTTAATGCTTGCTAGTTGAAGGCCGGTTTTGTGTGAAGTCGAGTAATCTAAGCAGAGCGTTTGACGTTGTGGAGATCGTATGTTTAGGTTATTAAGCCTGAAGGCGAGGTAATGAATCGCCTTACTAATTCTATCCTAATTTTCGTCGCAGAACCAGTTAGCTGTCTGGAAGTTCTCATCAGGGTAGTTATCTATTGATTACTCACACCAAAGTAATAGAAGGAGCTTAACGATACCAGAACAATACATGATAATCTCGAAATTAAATGACTTAGGCGTAAGTGTACTTGGCGTATCTGTAACGAATAGGAGTAACTGGGAGTAAAAGAGATCCGGAGTAGAAGGAGTGATAGTTAACGGAAGAATATAAGGGAAGGAAATATCGGTCCTGCGTTGCAATACCTCCATTGCCCGAGAAGAACATATCTTGGGTTGTGCCGTCGGACTTTACGCCATACCACCAGTATCAGTGGGTCAGTTGGCTCAGACCTTTCCAACCAAATAAACCCCCTTAACAGCAAAAGGTGAGCTAGTCGAAATCGTCGGGGATTCGCCAGCCGAGCATAGGGAATAGTTACAATGCTGTTATGGATGGCCTTCAGCTGGCGCTTGGCTTTCCCTTTGGATGGGTTGCGGCGGCCCACCCCACAATGCCCGTTCTCGGGGTGGTGGGCTGCAGGGCATTCCCAGGGTTGGCCGCCCAGCCCCAGGTGTTTGGCCGGGATGGTACATTTGCTGAGGCAGGGGTGGGTATCTGGCCTTATGTGGCATGGTGGAAGTATTTGCAATTTTGGGTTTTACGAAACCACAAATATAGGGCTATTAGGTACCTGCGGCAGGTGTGGTATCATTACTTTATGAAACTAATAACATTTAAACGGGCCAGACGACTTGAGCGAGGCAAATCCTGCTAGCAAAATGGTGGGAATTGTTACCTCACCCTTTTTGGGGGCCAAATATATTGGGTGTCCGGTGGTATATCAGTTGGCTGGTGGATGAGGGTACACTAGGTATGCTTCCTCCAGGCGGACACAAGTTTGGACGAATCCCAGCAGAGTGACCCGGCCAAGAAACCACACACAAGCCATGGACCTCCCAAACTCTACTACTTTAGCCACTAAGAATACAACCTAATGAATTTGATAAAAATAACATAAGGTATTATTACATAAAATGAAGCAGAGCTTCTTAGGATAGCTCTATTCTAATTTTAAGGTTATCTTTGCCATGTTGTTTAGCTTTGGAGTAGCAAAGTTTGAGAGGTCAATAGCACGTGTGCGGTTTCTTGGCCAGGTGGCTCTGGCCCGTGCAGCTTACATACTGTATACGTAGTAGATGAATTGTGATGGATAATGTGCCCCTATACAATTGTACCTGGCCTCATCTCTATCCACGCCGGAATGCGACGTTACGCGTCCGAGAAGAGAATTACGGACAAAGAGCCTGCTCGCTCACAGTAGTATCATCCAAGACACTCCCCTTCCCTGTGAGTGGTATGCTGGGGTTAAAATGGTACATGGATATGTATGTTAGGCAATTCAAGGCAACCACACTCCTAGCCTCGAGTCTCGGTCGGTACCTATGTCCATATACTGCACGGATCGTATCTTCGGCCAGGGTGATGCAAAGCCAAGGCCTGGCTATGAATGCAAAATTAGACCAAGCGTCGGGACCTGCCTAAAATGCCGAATAGAGTGGATCCTGGACCCTGGCCGTTGGATGGGATCGAGTTCGAACCTTCGAGGTGGGAGGTGCTAGCTTGGGAGGGCGAGGGGGAGGGAGGAGAGGGGAACGGGTTCCCTTTGGTCGGCCACACCATCATTGACGTTAAGGATCCCTCTTTTGCCACGACACCAGCATGTATTTCGACAGTCATTCACACTGCTCGCTTTATCGTCGTCCACTGGCCCCTGGTCCACTGCCATCAGCATATAATATACGTATGCGAGAATGCGTACCAATTTAGTATGGCCAATGGTGCGAGCTCCTCCGTCTCCTCAGTCCCAAGCCCTCGGGCCAAAGGGCCACCCGACTGAACGGATCACACCCGGCTATGGCTCATCTCGGTTGCGTGCAGGGGAACAGAACAGGGGGTCAAAGCACTCCTTACAGACGCCTTGCGGCATGGCGCTTTAGTTACTACTATGTACACGTGTAATAGGTCAGTTACATGCTTAGCTCCGCACAATCCCGCGGGTCGACCGCACGTTTCCGCGCCTAGCAGGGGGTACCAAACTGCCGGGTCCCAGGGAATTTGAACCACACCCACACCACGCTGTTATCTAGGTGCCTACAGACGCAGCATTCCAATAAATACACGCACACCGCATCGCAAATGGAACGATGACACACATTTTTACCGGGGTCTTGCCCGGATTCCTCTCCACTAGCGCGGTTCCGTGTCATCGGGCTCCTGTCCCAAGCCCTCGGTTTTGAAATCCTGGCGAGGTGTTGCGAGACGTGGGAGCTGGAAGGTGGGAATCATACGTATACTGTTTAAAAGGCACACTTCGTACGGACTTAAAAGCCATTTCTAAGACTGAACACTGTATTGGAACTTCCATCATCAATACAACTACTTTTGCCCCCCCATGCTATCTGTGGGTAGGTAACTGGTTCGCGGATCGAATCTGAGATCGTTTGGGGTATTGATATATCACAAGCACCACGTCCGTCTAACTGTCCAGACCGTCAACACTCATTCTAGGCCTTCTATTCTTGTGTGTTTTGTCCTCCTCGGCTCTCCTTCAAAGCCTGTTTCGTGATTTAAGGTATACATGGAAGGGCTCAAGGATATCGACTACAAAGGTATTGGAGAGGGGTTGTCGACTGGTTTTCTTAGGGATTCGTCGCCAAGTGGGTCGACTATTAGCCTGAGTGAAGACTGGCAAATGCTGTGAGACGCCTTCTCTTCTCTTCCTCGTGCATTGCTGATTAGTGGTAGGTCTCCGCATAAAGAAACTCTATGGGAGCCCTATTCGGATACATCGACAGCAAAGCTCGTCTTAGGTTCCGAGCCAGATCCTAGGTTATGTGAAGGCCTTTCGGTATCCGCAATTCAAAGAGCTCAACTTGCAACCCTCACGAAAGAGGGTCACTCACAGCAGAGATTAACACCACTCGAGAGATACTGTTGCCATGTTGAAAACTATGAACAGCTCGTAATGGGCCAGATAAGTGACCATCGGTCTTTTACACGGCTCAACGAGCTCGATAATTCGCTGGATGCTGCAACAAAGGTTCTTGGTGGGTTTGCACCCCAAGTCTCGGCGTCGTCATGGTCGATTCTTAGTTCACCAGGTGGAGATACCAACATGATACCTGCGCTTGAGCTTGATAATCTCATTCTTATGAGGGACTCGCCGGAGTGGCAAGCTGTGCCTCAGGAAGAACAAGCAAAGCATTTGCACAGAATGTATGCTGAAGCTCACAAGCCCCACAGCAAGATATTGCCAACTAACATTTGTCTCGATGTAGCGCCAAGTTGAGGAGACGCATCAAGGCGGAAGGTAGTCCGCGAAAGATGAAGTCAGTGCGTGTCCGCAAGAGGAGCAAGAATAGTAATATGTCAAATGAGACCACGGGGGCCTAAGATCGTTTGAAATGAACTGGCAAGGCTTATTTATTCTACATCTACGCCTTTCCAGAATTCATCGATAGATGTTTCAGAGCCCACACTTAAGGAATTTTTAGCACGAAAAACGAGAAAACCTATGCTGCTGAGAGAAGCAAGTCAATCCTTCCTTCCTGCTGAACTCGACTAAGGCCCCAAAAACTGCCAGCATACTTAGGTAGCATACCTGTATTTCGTATCCTTATGCAACTCGGATGAGGGCCGCAGATATACATGCATGGTGATAACTTGTCTTAGTGGAAGCAACCTTTGATATCAGACTGGATCGCTTAAACCTCACTACACTCTCCGCGCGACACTGATGCCATACCTACTGACAGTTACCCACTGATTGACAGATAGGTAACAGATGTAACTATAGTAATGGCAGAGGTAACGTCGCACTTGTAGGGAGGCCCGTGGACTTCCGTGCTCACATGTCGTGCACTACGCAATGCTCCCATCGGACCCAGGCCACTTGGACATCAAGGAATAGGGACAAAGCTGAGCTGCACTCGCCCGTATTCTGTTTACCCTATCATTCTGTACAAAATTAGAAGGTAACTAATTCCTTCACCATACATGCATTCAGCGACGGGCTGTTCTGCCGATAGCCTGGACCTGGACCTCGGGAGGGAAAAGACGATCCCCGCTATCTCAATCCGTGTCGGTTTAGAAGCATATCTTTCATAGTACAATATTTATCTACCTAGCCCATCTGAAGGTATGCGACTGGACTGGATCGTCGATGTCCGGGGTCCCGTCGTCATCAGTGACCGGACCTCAATTAGTACCCACGATTTAGTATGCTACTGTCGCGCAACAGCATCACTCATGATCTTATTATTCACGTGCCCGCTGTCTGCGGAGCAGCAGCAGCACCAGCAGCAGCACCAGCACCAGTAGCAGTACCGACAGTCAGTCGCCACACAGGAAATGAAAATGCTGTCAGAAAACCGGCGTTTGCGGCATCTTCGCGGAATCTATCTACGTAATCTAAGCTTCACCAAACCGCACGGCCGCGCTTCCGACGACCTCGACGCCGATCTCCCTTCCACCAGGCCACAAGAAGCCCACCTCCAGCACCAACACCAGCTTCACCATGCCCGCTCCTCCGAGAGCCTGCGGCCGCGTGCCAATGCCCGCAGGCGCAGCACGACCCTCGCCAATACCACCCCGGTCACCCGCCACAAGCAATTGGAATACACCGTCGAGAGTAGAGCTGCCGACGTGTTCTTCTCGCTGCATTGCGGCGGGGAGGTAGATCCCGTCTATATCAGCGAGGTCGGCCAGCGATCTATGAATTTCAACTTCCGGTTCTTCGACCTATCGAGCGCCGGTCCGTCCGTCACGCGCCTGTCAGGGGCGACGATCAGGTTATGGGCCAAACGACGCGAGTCGTGGAGCCTGTTGTTGACCCATGACATCGACCTTCGCTCATTACACTATCTGGGCAGCCTGCGGAACCACCACTTCCCGCCCAATTGTCTCATCTTCCACCTTGAAGATGGGATGTACTCGCTGGACCTCGCGAGCAAACGCCCCGAGCCGAAGCAGACCTCGCCGCTCCCAAGCTGCTCCTACAATGTACTTATGAAGTTAGCCAATCTCAATAGCTCTATTCAGGATGCTCTGGCTACCCGCGAAACTCTGACCGCCCAAATCAACTCTTTACTTGAACGCACGCCGGATGACGCAGTCCCACAAGCCCAGGAGTCCGCCCGCCTTGTCTCGAAATACCTCTCGGCCCAGAAGCGGAGTCTCCGCGCTGCACAGACACGGCGAGATGATCTCAAAACATCTATTCAAGCTCGTCGAGATGCCATTAAGGAAGGCCGCTCCGCACAATCAAGAGCGGCCGACCATGTTGAACATGCCCAATCCAAATTGCCAGCGTCACAGGTGCTGATTGCGGCTACGCGCGAGAGCATCCATGGCCAACGGCGGCGTATATGTGAGGACCTCGCACATATTTTCCCCATTACTCCTTCTCCCTCGGGTGCGCCTCTTTCTTTCAGCATCTGCGGCATACCGCTACCAAACTCCGAATACGACCCGACCTTGCCATCATCCACCGAGGAGTCCCTCTCTGCAGCTCTGGGCTACGTTGCGCAGCTGACTTACGCTCTGCAATTCTATCTATCCCTGCCGCTCTCATACCCGATAACGCCATTTGGCTCGCGGAGCCGTATCCGCGATAATATCTCGGTACTGCACGATTCCCAGCGCGACTTCCCCTTGTTTTTACGGGGTGGCGCCTCGGCACAGTATCGATTTGACTACGGTTGGTTCTTGCTGAACAAGAACATAGAGGCTCTCTGCGTGTCGGCCGGGCTTAAGATCGTCGATATTCGGCACACACTGCCGAATCTAAAATATCTCCTGTACGTCTGCAGCGCGGGCAGCGACGAGGTACCGGAACGAATGCGTGGTGGCATTCGGGGGTTATGGGCTGGGCGGATGAAGGGAAGAGTTGGGATGGGTAGTTCGCTTGCCGGCACCGATGATGGCGCCAGTAGTGCTGGTGGTAGTCGTCGTGGCAGTATGGATAGTGAGATACTGAGCGGGAAACAGAGAGAAACGCTGAATCGCGCGCTCGGCCGGGAGAACGGCCCCGCCAGCGGAGATCATTCTCGACAGAGCAGTGTTGGTGCCGTAGGTAGGCAACGACAGCAATCGCCTGTGCGTCTACCGTTCGATGAGGGGGCTGTCAAGCTCACGTTGCGGACGAAGGGGCTGAGGGAGAATGTTGGCGCACATGCTTGAGATACCCAACTGGAACAACGGAAAATATAGTCCTGCGTTTATATTATGCGTTGTTATTTATTGGCTTCCATGTGAGATGGAAGGCTATATGATGCGCCAACTCCTATTGTAGTTCTCCAAGCGGAGGGTGCAAATTCGCCCCTACTATAGAATCCTCAACGTCTTAAGACAATTCTGCCCGTAGTATGAGTAGGGTGACTAAATATGAGTAAACTGCTTATCGATTTTCTGCGTAGTCTTGTTGCTGCTGCCTTAAGAGTTGAGTGACTCCGCACGTTTGATAAAGAGAACGGCAACAACAGCGCCACAATCAGAGTCCAGAGCTTCTTAGAGTTGGGTGCTCGGTTAGGGAGGTCCCAACTGAGTCGACCGACACGCTGGGTTGTTTGATTTTATAATCCCTGGAGTGACTTTCCTATCGGCATGGAGGTAATGTAGTCGTCTATACAAGCCACCCCCTTTGCCTGGCTCCCTCTCGCCGCCTAGCGGACTAGAATTCGATTATGTATCACTTCCCAATGTTTTTACACGACCCCGACAGTTTGTCTGAAGGGGAAAAGAAGAGCGTGGAGGTAGAGGACGACGATAGCAATACCTACGGATGTCAAGTACCTCTTATCGTTGGAGTAGGGTGCACGAAGATGCGGGCACCGCCGGATGGTCGGAGCCGATCGTCTGGAGCTGAGTGAGAGGGCGAGATTCTGACTGGGCTTGGTTTCTATGCGGCGGTGTATAATTGGATACTTACAACTGGCCTACCTACTCACTCGCTTTCAGCTCGTCTTATTCTCATGCTGGCGTCATGGCCTGACATGATGTGGCCCGGAGTTTTCTAGCTGAGTTGGAAGTCACTATCGCTTCCGGCTAAATGCAAGGTACGGTGGCTCCTTCACCCCAAATGATGTGGGACGGTGATGGTGGGAAGCCCACATGCATGATTGCACTTGTGCTACATACTTACCCAGTACTTGCTCCATCACATACATGCATGTGTAGGACTAACCCCAACCCAGGGCCCTCCCGATTGCCTTTTGGTACCTGGGTGCGTGAGCCAAGGCGGGTGGTGTATTGAACACCACCGACGTCGGTAAGCTGGCCGGCTCTACGGGATGACTGCCGCCTCACCGGCACGCGAACGCACACCCCGCAGTATCGTCGTACCTCCAACCTGTCCCCCAGCCTGCGCAGGACCTGCCCATATTACCCGGCATTAGAAGCAACCTTCCCCAACTCTTCCATTCGACCTGATGCGGAGAATGTCGTAATGCCAACCGAAGCGCAATGTCGGTTCAGATACCTACATCTCTGGTAATCAATCTACCCGTGCATCTTGCCATCGTGGAGTCTGGTCCCGCCATGCCATTAGCTCTCTCAATGGCCAGGGGAGCATCTCCGCAGCCTACCTAGCCAACCGCGTAAGGGCGCAGGGGACTGACTAGATATGCTCCTTCATCGCCCTGTACCCAACTTGTCGGTACAATATAAGGGGCGATGATCCACCTGCCTCGGCGAGTGGTCATGTAGATACTTGCCAACTTCGCACGCCTCGTCTGGTGTTCCGTCCCTTGAACTTCTCGCCTCACTGGCTCGAGACCCACAGCCAGTCGACCGCTCTTCTATAGGCCTCCATATTGCCCAAGGCAACCGTTCTCTATGAGTTCGCTCCTCTGGGTAGTGATTGCCGCTTGGGCGTCGCTCGTCGCGGCTCTCGGGCAGCAGCCTCTTGTGAGCTTCACACGGTCCCCGAAGGCTTTTCAGATCGCCGGCGGTAGAATATCGAAGCCTCAGATCCTCGTTTCGAGTGGCGACAACTGGGGTGTGATTCGGGCAGCGGGAGATCTGGCGAAAGACTTTGGTCGCGTCACGGGGACTAACTTCACGCTTAGCAATGGCGAGAAGGGGGCAAGGCCAGCTACGTACGAATATCGACCGGCTGCTGCGAACTACACGCATGTAAGTCATAGTCTCATATGAGCAAAGCTCGGCACTGGACATTGTGAGCTTGAGGTTGTTCTTAATGTCGATATCCTTATAATGTCTTTCGCGAGTTTAAATTAAAAACTGACGACTCTCTTCGGTAGTACTCTACCAATGGCACGCAGTATTTCTCCGGGCCAGAGTATACCGACCCGTCGGCTCCAGATACAACGATCATCGCCGGAACCCTTGGTCGCTCCGAAATAGTCGATGATTTAGTTGAAGCTGGCAAATTGGATGTAACTAAAATCGAGGGCAAGTGGGAGTCATTTGTGACCCAAATCGTCGAAAACCCGATACGCGGTTGTCCCAGGGCTGTGGTCATAGCGGGCAGTGACCCTCGCGGTGCCATTTTCGGCCTTTACGACATTAGTGAGCAAATTGGCGTTAGCCCTTGGTACTGGTGGGCGGACGTCCCGATTAAAAAGAACAAGGAGATATTCATCTTGCCCGATGGGAAAGTCCAAGGACCCCCATCTGTTAAATATCGTGGAATCTTTTTGAATGACGAACAGCCGGGACTATCGGGTTGGGTGCAGCGGAACTACAAGGACACGCCGTACGGAGCTGGATACAATCACCACTTCTACTCGAATGTCTTTGAGCTCCTCCTTCGACTGCGCGCGAACTACCTCTGGCCGGCCATTTGGGGGTCTATGCTGGAAGTGGATGACCCTGCTAATCAGCCCTTGGCGGATGCGTGGGAGATCGTGTTAGGCAGCTCTCATACGGAGCCGATGATGCGTGCGCAGAATGAGTTCGGCACGTTTTACACCAGCCAGGGTCTCGGACCTTGGGCATATGACCAAAACAACAAGACGATTGACGAGTACTTTGTTTATGGCGCGCAGCGAGCGAAGCCATATGCCAACAATAGCTTGTGGACAATGGGTATGAGAGGCAGTGGAGACACGGCCATTGAAGGGCTTGGTGTCGACGCTATTGTCAGCTTGCTTGAGGCCGTGGTTCACAGCGAAAGAAACGTCATTGAGGATGTACTGGGTGTCAAGGCAGCTGACGTCCCCCAGATGTGGTGTCTCGTGAGTTATTACCCCCTGTTTTTGCTGCTCTGAGGTTATAACTGATATTAAGTGTTACAGTACAAGGAGGTGATGTCGTACATCCAAGAGGGGCTCGCAATTCCCGATGATATCACTCTGTTATGGGCTGATGACAACTGGGGCAATGTGCGGAGAGTGCCCATCAGCGATGAGAAGACACGAGCAGGCGGCGCCGGCGTCTATTATCATTTCGACTACGTCGGAGATACGAGGAACTATAAGTGGATCAACACTATTCAGCCAGAGAAGACAGCCGAGCAGATGCAGCTGGCCTACGCTCACGGAGCTGATAGAATTTGGATTGTCAATGTTGGAGACCTGAAGCCCCTGGAGATTCCGATAAGCCACTTTCTGGACATGGCCTACGATATCAAGCAATGGGGAGTAGGCGACGTGGGAAATTGGACCACTGCTTGGGCGACCCGCGAGTTTGGGCCGGAGCAAGCAGCAGAGATCACCGACATTATGACGCGATACGGCATGTACGCGGCACGAAGAAAGTTTGAGCTGGTCGAGCCGTACGTCTACTCTGTGGTGAATTACAACGAAGGTGATGCGATTCTTCAGCAATGGCAGACTTTAGTCAACGATGCCCAGGCCGTTTATGGTAAGCTCGATAAGGCTTATCAACCAGCATTCTTCGAGATGGGTTTGCACCCGATTCTGGGAGGTCAAATTATCCATCAAGTCCACATTGGCGCCGAGAAAAATGCAGTATATGCGAATCAGCACAGGAACTCGGCGAATGGCATGATCACTGATGTACTAGCTCGTTTCCAAGCCGACGGGGAACTTACAGCCCGATGGGACGATCTCCTAGATGGAAAATGGAGACGCATGCTTGATCGTAAGTGTGTGAGGTACTAATATACCCCGTTCGTTTAACTTATATGGGATATAGAAACACACTTCGGATATGACGGTTACTGGCAGCAACCCATGCGCAACGTCTTGCCCGCAATGTCGTACGTCCAGAGCGCCGTATCCTCTATCGCAGGTAATGTCGGTATTGCCGTTGAAGGACTTAATGCCAGTATTCCCGGCGATGACAAGTATCACGGAAACTCGGGAAATACCCTTATCCTTCCACCTCTCGACCCATACGGACCGGCAACGCGTTGGTTTGATGTTTTCTCTCGGGGCACTAGGGATTGTGACTGGTCAGCCACAGCTGACCTACCTTGGGTTAAACTGTCGCAGAACAAGGGAACAGTTGGACCGGGTAACGGAACAGACTCGCGAGTGCTTGTGTCAGTCGACTGGTCGACCGCGCCCCAAGTCGTCAACACCACGACGGCTAACATCAAATTCACTGCAGGATGTGGAAAAGAGGGCTTCGCTACGTGGTTCAGCTCGCCCGTTGTCCAAATGCCAGTGAATCTGAGAAAGATACCCTCGAGCTTCGCCTCGGGATATGTCGAGTCCGACAAGACCGTGGCCATCGAAGCTCCGAACTACCAACGCATACACAGCCCATCTGATGCGACAGCCTCGAACATAACGTACCTTACCCTCGAGAACTATGGACGGACTATGGGGGGTGTCACGCTATGGCCGCAGACGACGCCTCCTCAGACACCTGCCACAGCGCCTGCGTTAGAGTATGACGTGTACCTCTTCACCAATGTGTCTAAAGTCAATGTGACACTCCATCTCTCGCCTACGCAGAACTACCTCTCGGACAAGACACCACTGGAGTTCGCAGTGTCCCTATTTCCAGCAGGTGGGGCACAGGCACAGCCGCAGGTGATGCGATTCGTGCCTGACAGCATCGGACCGGACCTACCCGTGGGCTGGGCCAGATCTGTGGCCGACTCGGTGTGGGGACTCGATCCGGGCCACAACACGACGACGCGGTGGGACGTGATGAAAGAAGGGGCATATACACTGCGCGTCTGGGGTCTGGCGCCAAGTGTCATTGTCCAGAAGATTGTCATGAACCTGGGCGGCGTCCGCCCTAGTTACCTTGGCCCGCCTGAAAGCTTCCTTGTCGGCAGGGACGAATACGGCGCGAATAAGCGGACGAGCTTTGCTCGGAGTACATAGAGCGCGATAGAGAAATCAGGTAATTTAATGCGTCTCCGTTGAGGTGAACAGAAAGGGTTTTCATGTGGAGGTACCTTTAGGATCTATGCTGATACTTAACTCGCCCTCAAACCAGGCTCGACCAATACTATGTGCATGCATGTTATTGCCGAAAGCCTTGTTTTGCGGCGGTCCTGTTGTTTTGAATTGTTGTTCGCTAGCCATTGGCTAAGAAAAGCTTGAAATGCTGCAGGTAGTGGAGTCTGGAGTCTGGGGCGTCCCTATTACATAAGGTAGCGACACAGCAGGTAATGGCGCTGTTGAATAGCCCCACTCAAACCCTGTAATTTCCATTTAGGGTAGGCGGGTCTGAGCACGGCCAAGTTAATGCAGCTCCTGGTTGCTGCGGTGATGCTCCTGTGTTTGGCTAACAATCAACAAGTGCCTGCTACCTTGCCAAGTGCTCCATCAGTTTTAATATTACCATCTCCCGAATGACGGTATCAGTCCGCCATTGTGTAATCCTTTCCCATCATTTCTACAACAACAAGCCTTCAATTGTCGGGTATCTCTAACTACAGCGGCCGACGTCATCACGAACCTACAATCATCGCGACAGGCACAGATCGCTTGTTGTATTTTTTTGCCTTTTCCCCTTGTCCTGTTTATGTCGCTTCGTCCTACCACCCGTGAGCTCCAGGCGCATCCAAGGAGGCGGATTTTCATCTCGGGCGGTACAACACATAGACGGCAGCCAATATGTCCGCCATAGATCCAGGAGCATCATCTATCACTGTTGCAGGTAGGAGACTCGTCCGCCATTGTTATTGATGTTTGCTAAATCGTAGTTTAGTTCGAGTGCGGCCGTTCACGATTAGAGAAGCCGCCCAATTGTAGGCCACAACTCCGACAACACACTACAGGTCCCAGGTAAAGACTCACATAAGTATGCAGACAAAGACACGACGATGGAACAGTATTCCTGGGCGACGGATCGTTAGCCGGTGCCCCAGCACCCAAACTCAAACAGAATGGAATTCGATCCGTCATCAGAGTCATTGATGACAGGTGCCTGTGCGTATACCACTTCCCAGAGAACCATGATTTATGCAGTACCTAACGCCTAAGACAACAGAGTATTTGATCCGCCCGAAGACAACCCGGTCCACAGGTTCTCAAGATCTGTCGTACCCAATGGCAAAAAGGTCAAAGACCAAACATTTGGATTCGATCGTGTATTCGACGAAAATACAACACAAACAGAAGTATACGAGGCAACGACCAAGGGTCTGCTGGATAGTGTCCTCGATGGCTACAACGCCACAGTTTTTGCGTACGGCGCCACAGGATGCGGCAAAACGCACACCATCACAGGCACAACACAAATGCCTGGCATCATATTCCTAACAATGCAGGAGCTTTTTGAAAGGATAAGCGACTGCAGCGACGAGAAACACACCGAAGTATCTCTTTCGTACCTAGAGATTTACAATGAGACGATCCGTGACCTGCTGGTGCCTGGTGGAAGCAAACAAGGTCTGATGCTGCGGGAAGACTCGAACCAGGGTGTCACCGTACCAGGTCTGAGTAGCCACCACCCCAAAAATGTCCAGGAAGTCATGGACATGATTGTCTTAGGCAACGAATACCGAACGGTATCGCCTACCGATGCCAACGCTACATCATCACGATCACACGCAGTACTCCAAATCAACGTTGCTATGAAGGACAGAAACGCGGCTGTAAACGAACCACATACTATGGCCACATTAAGCATTATCGATCTTGCCGGCAGCGAAAGGGCCAGTGCTACAAAAAACCGAGGAGAACGGCTGATTGAAGGCGCCAATATCAACAAGTCCTTGCTGGCACTAGGCGGTTGCATCAATGCACTCTGCGACGCTCGCAAGAAAGCCCATGTACCATACCGGAACAGCAAACTCACTCGACTACTGAAATTCTCCCTCGGCGGCAACTGCAAGACCGTCATGATTGTATGCGTCAGTCCATCAAGTATCCACTTCGACGAGACCCAGAACACTCTTCGATACGCAAACCGGGCCAAGAATATTCAAACAAAAGTGACGAGAAACGTGTTTAACGTGAACCGCCATGTGAAAGATTTCTTGGTCAAGATCGACGAGCAAATGACACTCATCAACGAACTAAAGGCCCAACAGAAGAATGCAGAGCAAACATTTTTCGCCAAATTTCGGAAACAGATGGAAAAGAGGGATGCTTCAGTGCGAGAGGGTGTCCAAAGAATTCGTACCGCTTACGACAACTCATCGAACGAGCGCCAGGACAAGGTGGCTCACATGAAGAAGCTACGGGGTGTCGAGCGACGTATTGGCCTGCTCTCCTCGTGGATCGCCGCATTTGATGCCGTCTGCGATACTCATGAAGATGAGGACAAAATGCCTACACCTCTATCGGCTATGCGAAAGACGACCCACGGCATCCTTCTCGAACTGGAGAATAGCAGACATCATCTTCACCGGAAGCTAGACAACACGAACTGGGAGCGCGCTATTGACGGAGCTCTCCAGCATAGTATTAGTCAGCTTCCTACTGGGGATGGACACACTGATACCGGCGAGATCGCTAGTTTGACCACGGAAGCGGAGCTCCTTAAGTCCAACTTCGCCCGTGAAGCCTACCGGGAAGTACTGGATCAGGATAAGGTCGGCGATGCTGCCACCGTACAAGCACTGCTAACTGCTCAATTCGAGATACTTACGTCACTCTCCGAAACTATTCACATGAGTGAAGAAGAAGCAGTCGCACACGCCAAAGATATCATCCACCGTTTGTTAGAGACTGGTTTCTCAGCTGCATCTCAAGTGGTCAAGCCAGATGGTGCAAAGGTAGCAATAGAGGCATTCCCTCCTACAAAGCGCGGAACTCCGAAGCGGAAGAGGACGTCGGCCCTACCTAGGGATATGGTGAAGCCGATTCCCAATCCAGCATTGGCCGCCGTAGCAGCATCTGAACCAATGCAAGTATTCCTTTCGCCCATGAAAGGCTCGCCTCGCCGTCGCAAAGCAATCAATACGCGCAAGGGAGTCTCCTTCTCCCCAACTAAGAAACGGACGCCTTCGAAACGTACAGTGCGTTGGCGGGATGATGACGGCGAGTCTGGCACGTTAGCCGACTTTGAAAAGACGCCTCAGAAGCTCGCACTCAAACCAGAACAAACTTCACCTGAAAAGTCCCTGCCCAAAATCCCAGAGGCTCTTTCTCCTGTAAAAGAAAGCGACTCAGCCGAAGAGTCAAGTCCATCACTGCTGGTGCCCGAGGCGACAAGCCTGCTTGCTTCGAAGCCCAGCAGGTTCCAGGCTGGATTCCTGTCGAAATCTAGACCTCCGCAGGGCAGCGGCTCGCCAGTGGCGCCTACAATGTCGCTCAACCTTGCATCCTCGTCGATTGCTGAAGAACGCACAAGTCCGCTACGCAACCTGGACCCATCACGTGCTGCTAACATCAGCGTGCCAGGAAGGCGGTATACGTCACTCAGCCCCCGATCCAGTCCTCCTTCATTCCCTTCTTCTTTGCCTGCACCATCTCCATCATCGGGAGACGAAAATCACCCCCCTTCCTCCGATTCAGAAAATTCGAGCCTGATCGACAGCTCGAAACTGCGTTCCGCTATCCACGCCAGCAAAAAGCCGAGGCGCCTTTCATCGCTCGCATCGGCGGGCCCCATGAACTCTAATGTGCGACGCGTGTCATCTATCGGCTCGTTCGGCGGCCTTCGGTCTGGCACCGGGCCCTCGCTATCTTCGAGCACGAACGGCATCTCCAGGCTGCGACGAGGTAGTGCAGAGAGACGTAGGAGCCCTCCCATCAGCTGCTCGCCACCAGACCTCCACCTTCGCGACTCGTCGTCGAAGACCTCTTCATTCACAGCCGGACAGGCCAGGCGGATGAATCTCGGAAGCTCCATGAGAGCATCTGGGTGGGGAAGCCCCCAGGAACAGCCTGCCGATAAGCCGCAAGCCTCGCGCCGCATTACTATTGGTAGTGCGGCGATGGCGGGCAACCCGAAGAAGGAGAGAAACGGGATGGGTTGGCGATGATGACGACATTGATGATGTTCTAATGAGTACAAATGCGCAAGATTGGGAATCACTCACTCAATTAATTTGAAACACCATGTTCTATATACATGGTGAGAGAAAGCAGAAAGCATCGGTCGGCGTTCGGTTGCCCTATCACCTAAGTTGTGGATAATGTTCATCTCTGGGTGGGCGTTGTATAGGAGTTTTCTTCTCGACTTTTGTCACTTCGCATTGTGTAAAATCTTCTTCCTGTATCAAGTTTCGTCAATCTCCGGGGTACCCAGAGCTCAATTTTGGGGCTTGTCCGGAGGCTAGGGTACGATAATTCACGACTTCTATCACTTTCAATGTGTCTTGCTTGGTGAGAAACATGCATTGAACTGGTTACCACGGTATCGGTCCAGACCTGTCCTTTGTCATTCCTTTTGGACCGTGACGTATCGTATATATTGGGTGTGTTACATGTGCCCTTGCAGCAGCCAGGTACATGTTGACGTCCAAGTCTCAGAGTTGTATCCCCTCGTCAGTTCGGCAGAGCTGTGGTTCTTCCAGTAGGCTCCCATCTACTAGTCGTGGACTCTGGTGCAACTGCTCTAAAACATGTGATGTGTGCTAATGTTTAGTACCTTACTTTGTCATAGGCTAGTCGCCACACCTTTGTAGTTTGCCTGCTAGCCGTGCGCTTAGAAACCTTCCACATATTACTAATTCCTTATGAGTGCACGGGATTTCAAACCACATCCCTTAACATAATCACCTGAACATTATGGCGGTGCATATAGTGAATGAAGCGGGTTTCCATAGTGGTCTTGTGCTACAAATAGAGTCACAACGAATGGGGGGACTGCTGGTTGCCTGGTACCGTAAATAATACTCGAACAACGTAAATCCCGGGAAAAGTTGGTCTGGTAATTCAGGCTTTGTGTCTACACGTGCCATGTTAGGTATTTTTATATAAACTTTCGTTATCTGCTATCTAGTCTCGTTCGTATCCTCCGAATTAGTTAGTCACTGGCAGGGCTCAGACACATCCCACATCTCGGATACCGACTGCTGCGTAATCATACCTCGACGGACGTTGTACCGGCCTCCATCACCCCATTAGCCATCCCGGTCTTCATTTGTCGATGATGAGAGTCACTACCGCGGCGATTATCGCCAGCGTTGCGGCCGCCGTACAGGGCTTGAGCCCGAGCTGGAGCTTTGCGTCCACCATTACCATCACGGACAAGGACACGCCTTGGTACACCATCAGCGCCCCGTTCCCGACAACCATCACGACAGACGTATCGTACGTTCCTGGTCTCTCTCCTTTTTTTTTTCATCGTATATCGGCTGCTGTTTCTCTTTAATTGACCTATTCAGGCAGTACTGTGTTAAGTCCTTATTTACAAAGACTGACTAACATTGATCCATACAGGGGAACAGTCAAGACTATCACAACAACCAAGATATCCATCTCTATAGGTACCAAGCCTCCAAGCGCCATTCTGCCGGACACCTCTACCGGCAGTTCCACGATCCCAGATACCGATAGCATCTCTGGTACGGCGGTTTCGGCACAGGTTCACGAAGCCCGTGGTGTAAAGGCTCGCTCGTCGTCGACAGTAAGCAAATCAACTGGCTGGTTTAGCAGAGAGATATGTGCCTATGTAGTAATTCTAACCCTGGGCGCACAGTCTACAGAAGAACTCGTCACGCACACTCACTCTCATACCCAGTCAAGCACGATCGATGGCTCGGATGTTTTGCCTACAACTTCATCCATCACTAGTCAGGGTGATCCTACTACCTCGTCTATGACTACTGCCACGGCCGAGGCTACAGCAACTTCGAACACGGCTACCGAGACCACTGCCCCAACTATTAGCTCTCCTTCTCTCAGTTATAGCAGTGGGGATGAGACATCGTCTACCAATTCAATCAACGGAGCCTCTGTGGCCACTACCAGGTCCCTGACTGTGACCGGATTCTTAACCACGTCAGCCGTGACCGAGACCATAGACTCCACGGCCGATACAATTTCGTCAACGTTCATATGGACAAGCTCGACCACTAGACCTACGACCTCGGTGTATTACCATACCAGTAATACTACAAAGACACACTACATATCCTCGTCAGTTAGTTCCACAGGCGTCACTGCGACGTTTTAGCACGAGAAAAATACCGCGACATTTTTTCTGACATGGCCAGCAGCCGAAGCATCCCAACAATGCCGATTCCCACATTCAAACCACCTCCTACGGTATGGATCCCCCCAGTAGGTCCACCGACTGCCGGCGAGGAAAGCAGCAGCAGCAGCAGCAGCACCACGTTTACGACGAGGACGGTTCCGAGCACCACGCTACGAACAGCGACCGACTCCGACGGCCTCAGCCCATCATCCACAGCCGCCCCCGCAACGTCGACTCCATCGAACGATAGTGCGCGGCCTCCGTCATCGTCATACCGGGACGGGGAGTCGTGGACTACCAACCCGTTCCCGTTCATGCAGCGCCCCACGCCGACAGACAACGCTATGCACAACCACCCGGCCTCCTCCTGGTGGTGGCGGTGGTGGTGGGGACATGGCATGAAGCCCACTCGTCCGCCCGCTGCCGACGCGGAGCCGCCCCGTCCCTTCGAGTACCCCGCTACGCTTCGGAGAGCTCAGTGGATCGCTCCCGTAGATTAACTGTGTTAGCGGGGGGGGAGAGAGTTCTGTTAGGATAAGGTTTGGTTAGGGTATTAATGAACCCTTTTTTTTTTTTTTTTTTTTCCGTTCGTGATTAATTTAATACATGAAGAAAATGCAGGAAGAGAGAATGGAATAAGATTTTGTACGGTACGGTAAGATTCATGGGATGTTTGGAAATTTGTGTTATCGCATTTGCAGTAACGAGTACGGGATACAAAAAAAAAGTTATCATACCGCTTCATTCGCAGCAAGTGTACCGATCTGAAGAGGGCGAGTTTGAGGGGTGAGAAATGATATCTACGAAAAGGCGAGATAGTACGAGGGATGGGATTGCTATCGGGTAATTAGATGATTTTATCGCACCACCTTATATACAGAATAAAACGGTATCCGAAAAAAAAAAAAAACCTATATGAACGAGGGATAGGCAACACCCAGGTCCGCCATCCTCATGAAAATAGAAAAACCTGTTAGTAGGAAATTCCGCAGTTGACTCTCATCCAACATAATCCGATCCCACCGGCTTCACATACCAAGACAGATAAGACACCTTCCCAACAAACAAACAAACAAACCCCGACGCCCAAAGTCTTTTTACTTTCTCTCGGTCTCGGGACCAAGCCTGATTAGGTAGGCAATCAGATGCCGCTGAGCTCGCAGGCGCCCCTGACGCGTCCCAGCCTCTGCACCTCGGGCGTCTGCGTCGCCACGGGCCACCCCCCGCTGTTGATGAGCGGGCCGGGGTGGTCGGCGGGTTGGTCCAGCGACTCCTGCAAGCTGCCGTAGTCCGACCCGGTCGGCTCCTCCGAGTGCGACTCGGAGCCCTCGGGGATGGGCACCATGGCGGACCTCGTCCAGATGTGGATCGCCGTGTTCCAGTCGAGGCCCTCGATACAGCCGCCTTTCACGGAGACGACGTTTTTGCCCTGGGCGTGTGTTGGCTGGGTTAGTCTTTCTCCCAAAGAAATAGAGGGGTGGAGGAAGGAAGGAAGGAGTTGAGAGGGCCGTTTTAGGTGTAGATAGATAGATAGATAGATAGATAGTCCACGAGGAGTCGGACATCGAAAAACTTACGGGAGTCGTGTGAATCAGACGCGTGCCACAGCGCTGGCAGAAATAGCTGTGTGGAAGACGTCCCTGTCAGCGACGCATTCCATCTTCTGTCGGCAGCAGATATCTAGCTTCCCCGACTAGAGAGTAAAGGGCTGGATAGTGAACGACGTGGGAGCATACCAGTATAAGGTGTGACCCGAATGCGTAGGTCGCCTAGATAGACACCAGAGAACAAATCGCACGTTAGTCGGTCAGTTCCCGGATTATGACATAAAAGATCTCGAATTTACCTAAGGTTAGGTAAGGTAGGTAGGTAGGTAACATAACCCCGCATTTTCCCAGCGCGCGGGAGGCGGGGCAGGGTCCCCGGGCTTCTCGACGATGCAGATGCAGATGTTGAACTTACGTGTAGCAGGACAGCAGCTCGGTCTTGGGCGGCTCGAACCGGGGGAATATGGCCGAGGTCCCGAAGGCGGAGCTCGACTGCCGGCGACACTCGGTGCAGTGGCAGATGTACAGCGCCAGCGGCTTCGGCAGCGGCGTCGTGAACCGGACCGCCCCGCACTGACACTGGGCTTCCATGACCGCTTTTCGTCCTTTCTTTCCTTCCTTCTTTGTTTATTTCTTTCTTCACTTCTACTACTTTTTTGACTTTCACTTTCAATTTCACTGTCAATCTCACTCTCGCTCTCGTCTTCGCCTGGGCCGTCTAGGTCGGTGTGACAATGTTGGTTATAAAACGAAGACAAGGAGTTATATAGGTAGAAATTAAATCGACTCGAAAAAAAAGGCGCGTAAGCTTTAGGTAGGTATCTGCCAATTCGGCTAAGCTGCGAGGAGGGAGGGAGGCGCCAACAGCAAGAATTTCTTGACCCCGTCTTTCGAGCGGCTCCTTTCTTTCCCGCCCACCACGTGTGGGAACTTTTCCCAATCAAGAAGCTTCGCTAAGTTCTAAACTGGGAGAAAACGCGACAACGGTGGAAACTTTGCTTTTCGTATATAATTTGATTGCTATCACTGAGGAATAACCGTCTTCTCACTTTTACTGTGTTCCAGGGGAAATGAATGATTACATAAGACGAACCAACGGCCCCTTAGCGTGACTCACCGGAACGACGCCAGGGTGACGCGGTGTCATGTGCATCTACCCCGTCCTTGGCCAGGCCACATCGATGACGTCACGGGGCAAGCTCCAGCGTGCCCCGTAGGAGGCCGGAATTGGTACAGTTTTATGATGGAATAGTAGACGAATAGAGAGAAATTTGGTAAAGTAAAGCCGCAAACAGGAGCTAATCAAACTTGATAGAACGCTAGGAACAAGAGACCCATATCATGGAAAACCACGTCGCGTACACATTGGTCCAGTTGTACCAGATACGATAATGAATTCTTATTCCTCTTGAATGGGTGGTTTTAGGATATGACATTGAACTCCGGAACCCATGCCTCAACTCCTCACAATTTCCCTAATTTTCCTTATTCCCGCAGACCAGTTACCACAAACCCGCCAATTTTCCATTAGGACCAGCCAGGTTCCATTCCAATCATTTAATTCTCCACCTTTCATAGTACAAATCGTGTGCGTAACGATACAGGCTAACAATCTGAGAACACTCATCAATGCCCCTTCGCTGTTACCAAGGGGCTAACAAAAGCCGTGTTCCACCCGCCAGAACTTTGCTTCACGGAGATGATTGTGACCTTTAGTGACCATTTGAGCCGGAACCAGTACCCGAACCAGTCGCGGCCGAGCCGTAGGTATCCTGCTTCGCTCTGCCAGTGATGTCTTGCCAAGTGGCGCCAAATCGACGTCCTGTACTGGCAAGCAGACCTTCCTCTTCATCGGCCTCGGCTTCCTCATCCATCTCGCTAAGATTTAACTTGGGCGTCCGGAACAGTGCGGTCACGAAGACGATGAGGAATACGCCGAGGAATGCGAACTGGGCCCAGAAGTCAATGGCACCGAACACGGGCCAAGTGAGTGTAATGCGGTTGAGGAATGTTGACATCATAGTCGGGGTGCAGACCCGGGTAGCCGAGCTATGCGAGTTGACCCACTCGGAGCACGGTTTGACAGCTTCGGGGTTTTTGCTGCAGTCGGGTAGTTCATCAGGGTGATGCGGCGGCAGGTCGCAAAATGTTTGTGTACCGTAGCTTGCGTATTGGGGCGCGACCAGCATGGCTACAGCATAGTTGATGGCGAGCGTGATGAGCGCGAGCATTACAGTAGCCATAAGCAGGGCTTGCGGCGCAGTTCGGCCCTTGCGGATCTGGAAGATTCGCAGCCACAGGAAGCGGATGCCGATGGAAGCGATACCCGAGATCGAACTGCTGAAGAAGAGCAAGATTAGAAGTGCCATCATCACGTAGTCAACCGGGAAGGCGCGAGCGGCCTTCACAAATATCCAGTTAATGGGCTGGAACACGTTTATATGCGCTAGAATGTAGCCACAGTGCTCTTTGCAGATGGAGTTGGCTGCTTTATCAATGCCCGTAATCAGCATCGACACCCATATGAGAAGAGAGAGGAGAACGAGCAGAATGCCTCCAATGAGCTTGATTGGCCGGAAGATTGCGCAAATCTTGGCCCACATGCGCACAATGAAGGTCTTGCCCTGGCCTTGCGCTTCTGCAGCCAACCGCTCCCGGCGAACCAGGGTTCGCTCCTCGCGTGCAAGAGCCTCGAGCTCGCGCCTGTCCTTGGCAGGCATGCCGTCTGCGCTACCAGCACTGCGCAACTCCAATTGACGTTGTCTTTCTCTATTCTGCTCGAGTTGTGAAGTGGTGCTTTCGTAAAGCTGAGGCGCCGAGATGGAAGGCGCTGACTTGATGAAGGAAATGGGGAGAAGGGCGAGGCCCGCCCCGGTATAGAGGATATAAAGGAGAGTGCCGAGCGTGATTAGAAGACCTAGACCGAAATTCAATGCTTTCTCGCCATGGTTCTCGTCGAGTAGTCGCTTGAAGAAGTCGAGATCGAGGTGTTTACCCTCGCGGCTACCAGCAGCAGGAACGAAGAAACCAATCAGGAATATAATGACGACCAGGAATATGAATGCGATGGTGTACTTGAAAGCTCCCCAGAGCCGGCTTCCAAAGGTCTGATTCCCTTCCTGTTCTTCCACCTCGTCGTACTCCTCGTACCAAAAGTAAGAGAAGGGAATGACGAGCAAACATAGCAGCGCATCGAAGCTATATAGCGAGTAATAGACAATCTTGAGTGTAACGAGTATGTTGTGGATTCGGTTCGGTGTGGCCCAGTCCTTCTTGGTGCCGAGAGCGGTCTCGGTCGTCGACGAGACCAATGCGATATCTACGGGGAGCAGGAAGACGGTCGCAAGCAAGGCGGTAATGCTGACGACGGCGACGGTGCTGACAATGGCTGATCGGTCGCGATGGGTTTGCCAGGTAAAGGTCGTAATGGCAGCGGCAATCAAGGCCAGCACCACGGCAACGGCGTACGCGACCCAGATGAGGGAGGTTTGGATATAGCCGGCGGCAGCCATCTTGGGGCTCGAGTGGGATTTGGACGGTTGTAGTCCTGGTCTATTGGTATCGGATGAAACAACGATGGGTGTTGGCCATGGGCAGAAAGAAGTTGTAATGGGCCAGCTTGGCCCCGCGTTGCAAATGTTGGAATGCTGCTTCTTGTTGACTGACGTTGTTGAGTGTCAGCTGCGCAAGAGCTCAGGTCCTTGACTTGACATCTGAAACGCGAATAATGACGTAACCAGTGTCGGGTCACCGTGAGATGTATGAGCCGTTTAAAGTCATAGCTTGCTTATAGCAACTATAGCCATTATATATGCCTATAGCCGGATAGTTCAATCAAAGAAGACTTTAACCTCATAGGTAGTCGGACCTATTCATATTGGTATTTATCAAAACAACATCGTCATTAATATCTTTCATGACTTTAGAAATTTGAGCTTTGCTTGCAAGAAATAGTATCAGGCAATAATACGCTAGTATTTTACATAGTTACTGGGGAGATTAAATCAGTCATCACGTCAGAACACGTACGAACTGCCCCGGTTTACAGCCCCCAAAGCCCTAGGCGAAGACAGTATCATGTTAAATCATCAAACAGAGATAGTACAATGCTATCAAGATTAGCGCAATCGGTTGAGCCATACGTCTCAGAGAGAAACTGGCTATCAAACCTGCCATCAAAAGGGCTCCAAGGAGGTGGCCAGGTAATGCTATTAGTTGTGTCCGGTTGCATGGTCGACGATGCAAAGTCGGCCTCGGTCGCGGGCATGTAACCCGCGCTGGATTGGCCGAGCAGTTCCGGTCCTTCCGCCCGACGCTTCTTCAGCAACCACCTACTTATGGGGCCGGCCAGTTCGTCTAATATGTCGCGACTTCTCTTGGCCCCCGAGTAGTGCTCTCCAACTGCGCCGAGGACGCCGAGACTAGCTCTGACATTGCTCATAAAGTCTTCTACCTCCAGTGTCGTTGCTATGCTAGGCACTGACAAGATACAATAGAACATGGTGATGGTGCTGAGCACGGTACTGTGGAACGTTATCCAGTTTTGAACGAGCAGGTCCTTCTTGTACAGCTCGTTAAAGAGTCGAATCGATTCTTCAGCGCTAGAATAGCAGTGACGAAGAGCTTGTTGATCAGGTCGAGGGATATTCGGGCTCGGGCGAAGTAGAAGCATTCTGACTGAATGGTAGCGCAGAAGAAGGATTGTTCTGCTGTAATCATTCGCGTCTCGTGCTGCCGGGACACCTGCCGCCCATTGATCGAGCCGTGAGAGGACCTCTTTCTGCCAGGCGTTGATGTCAATGATAGCTGGATAGGCATAATTCGGTGCATCTGCATTCACGCTATTCGCAACGTATTTGATCTCCGAGTTGATCTTCGCGAGCTTGAATAGATGAATTGCAGACGACATGTGAGTTGACGATCCTAAACTTAGTGTTGGGGTTGCCTCGCTTTCAATATCGGCGTCGGACAAGTCTGCTGGTATCTGTTCAACATTAGGAAGTAAGTATATTTGCTTAAGCCAGGAGCGTATACCACACATACTCGAAAGTCGCAGGCCTCATCGCGCAGCCCGATGGGTCGACCCATCATAGTTGCAATAGTCCGGTCGAGGGTATAAACTACCCAGAAAATCCGGGTTCTCATCTCCTGGTCAAGTCCGGAGATACCACTGCTGGTTGTCACTGCTCGCTGTAGTCCTAGGTCTAATACCGAGGCTATGCATTGGTAATTTAGACACCAAACATCAAGTCGAACGGTCGGGCTATGCATGGCGAATATGAGTAATAGCAAAATGCATTGCAGGCCTTGAATTGAGCTCTCAATCTGGATCTTTTCGAAGTACTGCATGGCAGTCATATAGTATCTCTCGCCAGAAAGGGGTATCTTATGAAGCCTTGATACTATAGTTGCAGAAATCGCTAGCACCATGTGTATCTGAAAGCCCGCTATGTCGTCCTGAGCATCGTCGTCGAAGAACCGTTGGAGCAAGCGGAGGAAAGTAGGGTGGTGCAAGAATGGATACTGCACATGGATGATGTCAAAGTAGGTCTGGCAGAGATTGACGGCCTGGTCCTTAGTAACTGATATAGGCCCTTGTGTTTCAACAACAAGTTCTCTGAGATACGGTGCAACAGACGGAGTTGAGTTATCGGCAGTTCTCGTCAACTTTCCTGCTCTGCTCGATGCAGCGAGCATAAGCTTGCAGAAAACATATCCACTCGAGGGGCCTATATACCTTGGTTCTCGATTCGCTCCGAGCGAGACTAGGCCGATTTCATGAGAAAGCCCTACGTTGGATGGAATTGCTGAGGTCTCGGTACTCGTTGCTGGATATTCCGTAGTCGCAGCTTCGGGCCGTCCTGCACGGATCGTATCCTCGGCGTTGACCAGCACGGATACGTCTGGCTGTATTGCTGGCAGCTCACTCAACGGCTGACCAGAGGCCACAGCATTGAGATTATCCTCATTTTCGAGCCCAGCGCCGCCACGATTCAGAGGCGCATCCACAACCGGTGGCCCATCGCATTCTAGGTCGATGTCCGAACAGCGGACGCGAACAATGGATTCAAGCCACTCTATTCTGCTGCATAAATTACTCACATAACTGTTTTTCGGGGCGCATTTGTCAGTGATGCCTGATAAATAGCAGGGTAAGGGCAATTCACGCTCGTGGGAGGGCGCGGGCCTTCAAGCTTTCTCCATCTTCACAGTCAACGCCAACCTTCGCGCAGCTATGACAGCGCGGCAGTTCGCCGTTGCACTCGAATGAAGTCAGTCAGCTGCTATAATCTACGGCCTTGGGCTTTTACTTCAACTCACTCGTATTTTCCGTTTTTGGCAGCGACGGCAGCTCAATCCAGTCCTCGGAATATTCCGTTCATTGCGAACCGCGCGCCTCTGTCCGCGCCTGGATCCGCGGTCGCCATTGCCCTCTCTCTGAGATTCGGTCATTTCCCATATGTATTTCGACTCGTGGAATGTGATTTCGCCATTGAGCCGAGAAATTTGAGCATTGCAAATTGCGTTATGGCCAAGCGGAGTTTCTCCGCACATAGTCCAGCTAATCGTTCGGTCTATAACACGGAGAAAACCCGGTGTCGGACGAACCCGATCTATCAGTGCACTAACAACCTTCCATAAATCACCATCAATCCAATCGAGTTATTATGAAGGCAGAGACATCGACCTAGGCACTGTAAAATATTAGTCATATCTTGTTTACTCGTTCAGGCCTTAAAAACAAACTCTCTATATATCACCAATACCTCTCATCATGGAAGAAACCTCCGGCTCCAAATTCTACGTAGATGCATCCGATGCCCAGAAGTTCGTTGAAGATGTGCTAGTAGGCAACGGTGTACCAGCCTCAAACGCAGAAATTGTCGCTGGATGTCTCATAGCGGCGGACCTCCGGGGGGTGGACACACATGGCATGAACCGTATTCCATCCTACATGACTCGGGTGCGGCAGGGCGTCCTCGACGCAACCGTCAGTCCTGAATTGACCCAAGTCACGCCCGTAGTTGCTCAAGTAGACGGACGGAACGGTTTCGGGTTTCTAGCCGCCTCAAAAGGGATGGCGGCCGCCGTGGACATGGCGCGCGAGTTCGGAATCGGGATGGTGAGCATCAAGCATTCAAACCATTTCGGAATGTCGGCGTGGATCGTGCAGCAGGCTATAGACGCCGGCATGATGAGCCTCGTCTTCACAAACTCGAGCCCCGCGCTGCCTCCGTTTGGCGGAAAGGGAAAGCGCCTGGGAGTGTCGCCAATCGCATGTGGTGCGCCTGGTGGCAAGGAGAAGCCCTTCATACTGGACATGGCCCCTTCTGTTGCGGCACGAGGAAAGATCTATAAAGCGAAACGACGTGGCGAGAAGATTCCGCTCGACTGGGCGCTGGACTCGGAAGGTCGGCCGACCGATGACCCGGATGCGGCACTTGGGGGTGTAATGCAACCCATGGGTGGTCCAAAGGGGTCGGGGCTGTCCATTATGATGGACGTATTCTCAGGCGTTCTTTCAGGTAAGCGAACCATTCTAGATTTACCTGGGCAATAAGCTAATTGGTACCTAGGCTCTGCATTTGCCGGACATGTAACCGGACCCTATGATTCAAGCAAGCCATCTGATGTGGGCCACTTCCTTATAGCTATTAAGCCAGACCTATTCATGAGCTTGGAAGATTTCCGTGGACGTATGGATTATCTATACCAGCGCGTTGTTGGGACGGATAAGGCGGCCGGAGTCGACCAAATCTACTTCCCAGGAGAAATCGAACAGCTGAGGAAAGAAGAGAGGGAGAAGACGGGCATTCCCCTCGTTCAAGCCGAGATCGATGCCCTTAATGAGGAGGCGAAAATGGCAGGGAAGCCTTCATTAGTAGTGAAGGGGCAATGAGTGAAGCTGGCATGTAGAACTCTGCGCATGAAGGACCCAAAGCCACATAGATGAACAACTCTCTAGTTATTTTACAGTTTCGCAGAATCCATATCGTTTCGCCTGTATTAACATAATTGACTACTTCGATAGTAACCCTACCGGGGTATATTATCTATTGAACTCGCCATCGCTAGACAATCACAGCCTACAAGACGTAACTCCTTCAGCCCATCCTAAAACTTATCACTCCTTATTTCCATTATTCACCAAACTCTCAAACGGTAATATCACACTATCGCCCTCCCCGTCAACCTCAAAATCAAAGCGAATGACATCTTCTTTAAACGGCCAGAGGTACTTGCTCGTGACCCTATATCATATCAACCGGTGAATTCTTACGTAGAGACTCAGCACACAACTTACATATGGTGCTCATCGCTAGCTTGGTATTCTTCAAGCGCCTGCTTGTCCTTATGGTAACTCAGAAGAGCATATTGAAAGCCTTGGCTGCGCGCAATGGGGTCAGTGACCGAGGGCCCGCCGACCACGAATCTCGAGTTCATAACGCAAGGCAAGTGTTTCAACTTTCGCAGCTCCGTGACAAATTTCTCTTTGTGGTCATTCGAGACGTCCGCTCGGAATTTGAAGAGAAATAAAGGTAACTGTCAGCATACGGCCGTATCTAATCACCATAGGCAATGCAGCTCACCTATATGAATGACGGTCATGGTTGGTTGGGATTGGCGGGTAGAAATGGTGAATGAAATGAGACAGAAGAGATTAAAATTAGCAACCCGGTGTCTAACACAAAGATTTATATCATTGCCGAGATACAGACTCTAATATAGGGACACGAGACTGCGAAGGAAGGAGCGTAGTGTCGCAGTTGGGTGGCCCTTAGCGTCGTGCGGGCTTTTCCCGTGCTCGTGCTATGGAGGCGAAGTTGGCTTTATCCACTCGATAGAGACAAAGCTTAATATAGACAGAAGTCTATAAAGCTACAAACAATAGCAAGAAATACACTCATGTCAAGTATGAGCTTTGATGTCTTGAATGACTACGTGACTTATAGCCCGAACGATACGGTGAATATAGTCTATAAACTACCTCTACTATGCCTCTTACACTGTCGTAGCCCATAGCCTCCAGTTAGAAATCTCCTGAAATCTACATGTATAAATTAGATCACTGCCAATAGATTTAGATGCAATCGAGTAACCAAAGGCCTTACGTCAAGATAACGGGCCCTCGGCAGTAAGGAAATCGAAGTCCGCACCCCTATCCGCTTGATTCACCTCCCTCATATACAAGCCCCTGTACCCTCTCATACCATGCCTCGCCACCCAGGGATCTTCACGCTCCTGCTTTCCATTCTCACCCTCCACATTCTTCCTACTTTCCTCCATCCCCGCCTTCCTCTCCGCGATCCTCCTCCCCAGCTCCTCGTCACTGATCTCAACCCGCAACACCCTCTTCTCAACATCCACCGTAACTAAATCCCCATCCCGCACAACGCCCAGCGCAGACTCCGGATCCGCCGCCTCGGGTGCGACGTGTAGGACGATTGTGCCACCCGCCGTACCGCTCATCCGGCCGTCCGAGACCCGTAGCATATCCTGCACGCCGCGCGCCGCGAGTTTCCGCGGAATAGGGACTACAAGAGCCCATGTTAGAAATTACCGCTCATAGTACACGTTTAACTTAATATGGAGGGACTCGGGGGATATCAGGAGTATGTAAAAGCAAAGACGTTGACCCAAAAAAAACAAAGGAAATATAAGATTTAGGAATGCGTACTTAGTCCGGCCTCGGGCATCCCCGGGTTCCCCACGGGGCCGATATTCTGCAGCACGAGAACGCTGTCGGGTGTGACGTCGAGGGTCTCGTCGTCGATCCGTCGCGCCAAGTCCGCAGACCCGGAAAAGACGACGGCCGGTCCGGAATGCGACAGCAGCGCCCGGTTCTTCGAGGCACTGGCTTTCGTGACCGCGCCCCTGGGCGCGAGGTTTCCGCGCAGTACGACGAGCGACGAGGCCGGGTAGAGCGGGTCGCCGAATGGCGCGATGCAGGACAGGTCTCTGGGTATCGGGATGATCGCCGGCTCGGCGTCGAGGACCTCGCCGAGCGTGTGCCCCGAGATCGTCATGGCGTTGAGATGGAGGAGCGGTCTCAGCTCGCGCAGCAGGGCAGCCATGCCGCCGGAGTTGTGGAAGTCCGTCATGTAGTTCGACCCGCTGGGCTTCAGGTCTACGAGTAACGGGGTTTTGCGCCCGATCTCGTCAATTGTGTCCAGCACGATGGTACCCGCGACATGCGGATGGCGGTTTATGATCGCCATGAGATGGATGACGGCGTTTGTCGACCCGCCGATGGCTTGCAGCACCGTGATGGCGTTGAGGAATGACTCGCGCGTTAGCAAGGCTTGTGGTTTGAGAGAGTCTCCCGCCTTGATCATCGAGACGGCTGTTGCGCCAGTTTGCTCCGCTATTCGTAGACGCGCTGAGGAGACAGCTGGTGCCGAGGCTCCTTTCAATGGCATCATTCCCAACGCCACGAGTATGCATGCCATTGTGCTGGCTGTGCCCATTACACCGCAAGTGCCAGCCTTAGAAATCAGTAAGTAAAGGATCGAGGTGAATTATATGCCTAAGCCATGCCATCCTTAGGTGCTTGTCGGAGCGACAAGCTAGCAAGAAGCTTCATTTGGGAAGACTTACAGTTGGCGCAAGCTCCTCGTTGATCATTCCTATCTCCTCTATATCCATAGCTCCCGCCCGATAGCTGGCCCAATTGTTCCGGCAATCGGTACAGGCTCCTATGCGGACGCCGCGATGGCTACCCGGCATCATTGGGCCCGTAACGAGGTGCAGAATTGGCTTGTTGGCCGAGATGCCGCCCATAAGCTGAGCAGGCGTAGTCTTATCGCAACCTGTCTCCTTTTTAAGTAGACGCATCCACAGCGACTTATACACTAGATTGACATACCACCAATAAGCACAACCGCATCAACGGGCTGGGCACGGATCATCTCTTCCGTATCCATACTCATGAGATTCCTCAAGAACATGCTCGTGGGCGCGGCGAAGGACTCGTGAAGACTGATGGTGGGGAAGTCGATCGCCAAGCCGCCGGCAAGCTGCACGCCGCGTTTCACGGCGTCGATGAGCTGCGGGATGTTGGCGTGGCACGGGTTGAAGCTCGAGTACGTGTTGACGATGCCCACGATGGGCCGGGACAGCGCATCCTCGCTATATCCGAGCGCCTTGATGAACACTTTCCGCAGAAACAGCGAGAAGTGCGCGTCTCCGTACGATGTCAGGCCTTGCCGCATGCCCTGCGCTGGCCCGACCGGGCGGCTGAGGTCGTAGTCCTCCATTCTGCCCTTTTTCGGGTCTTGTTTACCGAGTGCGTATACGTTGGTGATTTCTGTTCTGAATACCACTACGTGCTTTCCAGCTAGTCTGGCGGCGTATGTTAATAGAAATAAAGGTCTCTACTTAGCCGGTAGCGTAAGTGAGGGCTTCCCCCGAACAGCTTGCAAACAACAAAGCCCAGTTCCCCGCCAACCATCTCGGTAGCATAATTCCCGAACAATAGTCCACAGACGTCGGGATGATTACCCTATCTTGAGAAGCGGGGGATTTCTCCCGTCTCTACGGGGTCGGCTCCGCCTGCTCGCTCCAGTAGATGGGCCGACTACTAGAATAGGCGGATAATGCCCGGAAATCCAGAACTTGCCGTGTTTACGACGAAGGTAGCCACTAAATCCTTACTTAATCCTAACCAGAACTAGATACGGGCCGAGATATTGTTATTTAGCTTCACTATTTGGTGGAAGGGGGTTTTCCTCGCGTTGCTGCAGGGGCTTCAGATGTATTGGAATTGGCTACGGAATGTAGGTGCGAAGTAATCTAATGCCCAGGTAGGTGTTACGCAAAAAGGACGCTCAACGTGACGTAGGCTATTATGTATAATCCCCAAGAAGGCACTTGTTTACAATTGTATAACCCAAATCATAATTGCTATCCAGTTTCGAGTTTCCGACTAGGACGAGGAGGCAACGATACGGTCGCAAGTCAATTCCAAACAATATCGGAACCAGGCCGTACCCCGTGAGTTTCCGAGAGAGCATCAATATTCTCCATCATCGAAGGTATGCCCTTGTCAGCACTTCTTACAACCTTCACAATACCATACGCCGTTTGGCCTGCTTTGGAGAAAGCAACCGTCCTGAAAATGCGGGACGGCTTCGCCGCAGAAACTCTCGATTATATAAGAGGGAGACAAGCTCGAGCTTCGGGTTGCTTTTGGCGCCATTTGTATTTATTTTCATGTTCTTTGGTATTATTCAGTAGGTAATAGCAGACCATTCGGCGCGAGACTAGTTTTAGTCAAGGCGGTAATAGGCCCAGACTTAATGATAGATGTTATACCTACCTCGTGTTCACTTCCAATGACGCTACCTCGCTTGCTCTGGTGCGCATCGAACTCAGGGGATTCAGGGTTTAATTCGACCTAAGCGTTACCATTAAGGACAAGACCGGTAATAACTCATTTCATGTACGTAGTTGTGTATCTGGTTATTATAGAAGTTGGCCTTTGGCTTTGGCATTGGCATCGATGATACGTAGCTAGGCCTGCATATTGTATTGTTTGTATTTCTGATCCTTATCCGACCCTCAAGCATAGTCTATAAAAGCCCGACACCGTGTCAACCTGTTGAGATATATGCAGTTCTTTTCTTTGGACTCTTAGTATTCCACGGTCGGGAACTTATAAGTGGTTTATATGAAGGGAACAGGTCACAATTGCATCTAGCATCGCTCTAGGCGCTTGCTGGAAAGCATGACACAACTGAGCGACTTAATCGATGAAAAAGGCCGATGCCCCAGATATGCCCCAGGCAACCGGGCAGGGAAAAAACAGAGGCTAAGGACGCACATCGCCGTAAACATCAGAGGCACACTGTCATACAGTGTTAAAACAAAGCCATATAAACCCTTTAGCTCTCATTGAGCCTCCCGAAAAAAGTTATAGAATATGTCCAGGGTTATGAGCCAGTGTATTCTACGTGCTCCCTGCAGTTATCAATGCTTGGTTAGAACATTCATCACCTCGACGTATCGATTGGTAGTATCATGGGATATTCACTCCCCTTGGATCCGCAACCAACCAAAAACTTCACGAAAAGTCCCGGCGTTATAGGCTACCGGACAACTCCACTGGACGTCGGTCGTATTCCGATGTATTAGCTTCTAAACGGAGATATGTGAACTCCCCTTCAAAGCACTGCCAGCTAGCCCCTAAAACCCCGGTAATATACATAAAAGCCCTGTCTACCAATACGCCTGTCGTAACATGTAGGCATACCATTCCCTCAATGCAGAAGTTTCCTCCTAATTGACGGTGCAAGTTCATTAAGCCATACCAGCAGATCCGTTCCAGGACTACTGTTACCTTGCTCCAAGGATTGCTACACCCTTGTACTTCAAGTACGTCCCCTGGTGCCTTGTCAAAGGCGAATCTACCGAAATGAAGCCGGTGATATTGGGCGGTCTCGAATCCGGATATCACGCTATTTCTTCGTACCAGTGTGCTCGCATCCCCGAAGCTATTCTCAAGCTAGGCAGAGCGAATAACTTGCGGATACAGCCTTTGGAATCTCGCGACTATACACCTGGCCCGCCGGGCCACATGCATATCGTGCCTGTATGGAGTACCGGCTCGATGGAATGGTAAATCTCCTGTTCGGAAACGGGACCTACACGCTCTGAGGGTACACGCTTGCCGGCTGTGAGAAGTGTGTTAGAGATATTTAACTATGAAGTTGTAGGGGTATTGTACACACCGGGCTATTGAGCATATTATTGCGCTTGTTCCTGCCCTTCTTAATATGGCTTTTCAATGCAGAAGAATCAAGTGGTTTGAGCAGTTCAAAACTGCAGAGAAGCTCTGCCGAGACAGACATAACAGCGCCCCAATTGTCAAATTCGCCGCAATACTGAAGAGTTCTGTTAGCATCAAGCTCTTGCGTAGTTTATTGGCTATACATACATTTGGTGCGCTGAAGACGGTAACCAGAACCCTGTCATTAAAGAATTCATAGCCGTCTTCTACAACCATGTGCGCACGACATACGAGATCAAAATCGTGCGTGGCGAGAAAGTCAGTTATGACCTTCTTTCCGAAACAATAGCTTACTCCCCTCTCGTTGGCCTCCCAGTCGGCTTCCATGTCGGCCGGATCAGACCAAAGCAAGTCGTTGAGTAATCCATAGTCGGGGACATCTGTTGGACGAGCGATATTGCGGATATCATCCATATGGCTCAGTGCCGGTGATAAGCCACCGTGGACGCAAAAAATCTTTCCAGCAACTATGGAAGCAATAGGCAACGTATTGAAACAATCAACAAAGGTCTTCCAAATTTTGACATTGCACCGTCGCTTGCATTCATCATAGAATCCATAAACACGGGTGACATTGGCGCACTCATGGTTTCCGCGGAGAAGAAAGAAGTTTTCGGGATACTTGAGCTTGTAACATAATAGAAGCAGAATCGTCTCAAGAGACTGCTTTCCTCTGTCGACGTAATCACCAAGGAAAAGAAAGTTAGCAGTGGGAGGAAACCCACACATCTCGAACATACGGATTAAGTCGGTATACTGCCCATGAACGTCGCCAACAATTTTGACAGGGGCGTCGAGCTCGAGTAGTGCTGGTTGGGAAAGAAACACTTCTCGTGCCCTCTGACATATGGCTACAATTTCAGCGTTCTTTAGGCAGACGCTTTTGGTGACTTTGCCAGCATACGCGGCGTCAAGGAGGCGCTTGATGAAATCATCAAGGTCGATGTCATTGATCTCGCCCATGGCCACACTGCTAGGTTGTTCCTCCGGGGGGCCGTTTTGTATTAGGTTGGTTGTATTCTCTCTTTTCACGAGGATTGAAGCACTGGGCTGTTGCTGCAATTGTGGGTTCGGGTTAGCAACACCAGATGGCGGTTGATCCGAAACGTGGTCCACCTCTCCAGAGGCTTGGGCAGCACTGATGTCTCCATGACCTGATTTCATCGAAGCAGACTGTATAGGAGACGGTGGCGGCTGTGCATCGTCAAACAAGGACCCCGTAGATTCTGGTGACTGAGGACTCGTCATGGAGTCGACGCGGCTGGACTTAGACACGGCCGACTTACTGCTTCGTCCGGATCGCACGGACGCGACATCAGATTTGTCTACGAGTGTCTCGCCGTTGGAGAGAATCGTGGAACTCCGCGGGCTGTCTGTTTTCCCACTACCGGGGATCTTAGACCGAAGCGCCTTGAACGAGCGCGACGACTCCTTCGTATCAGACTTCCCAAAAGAAGGGTACGATTGGAGACCGTCGGAGCGATCTGTAGCTACTGTGGCAGCAGCCGAACCCTTCGGGCCTCCGCCTTCTTTCGAATTTTGGTTTCCCATACTCTCGGTTGATGTGTCGAGAGGTGTACTAACAAGAATGTCCGAGCCTCGTGCCTCGTAGAAGAAGTCCAACCAAGGAAACGAGTGCCCAGACGCCCGTCGTCCGGGATTATTTGGTGTATACAGATGCTGGTGTTTTCGTCGCTGTGTTTACTGCTAGGGAGGATGGAACAGCTGTACCAGGATGGCGAGGAGGAGAACGGAGGAGGTTTGGGAAGCCGTTGTGGCGTCCGTCTTTGTGATCCGAGGCGTGAGACTGCCTGCAAAGGGGTTCGGAAACAAGCGCCGTATGGAAAATCCCGAAGGTCTCAAGACCTTGCGTCGGCGTTGGAACGGGGATATCGGAGGTATAGAGTTGAACGTGCGTGGTGGGCTTGTGGGCGTTGATCTATGACGAGAGCGTAGGTGGGTACCTGTAGGCTATTTATCTACCTGGATGGGAAAGATCAGCTCACGTCGCTCACTTCGTCTATTATACTGGGCGCACCAGCGATGCGTCGGAAGAAGACTTCAAAGGGCCAGGCAATTGGCATCCGGGGTTGCGGTGAACAGTGAAGTAAATGGAGCGACATAGAAAGATAGAGATGGCGACCGATGGAAATGCGGGGAGAAGCTTTCCTCAGGTAAGCGCTTGCGTCCTGGCATATGCTGTGTGCGTGCGTGCGTGCGTGTGTGTGTTGTTAGTGTAGAGAAACAGTCTACCTGTGCACTCGTGCCGTATGTGTGGGAGCCCCAACAAAGAGGCGGAAGAGGCGGCGACAGAGACGGCTAGCGGCGAATACGAGCAAAAGACATAGGAGGAAAAGGAGGGTGATATACCGTACTCGACCGGCAGCGGTCGCAGGTGTATAGATAGGTAGGGGAGGCGGAAACGAGCTGTAGGCGCTGTTGTCGAAGAAACGAGACAGGCCGGTACCCTCGGTCGCAGCGCGGTGCGGCGCCAAGTATACGATGGTTGAGACTAAGTGCGGTGGACGCTATCAGCAAGGTTTTGCCGATTGAAGCTGGCCTGGGCAGAAACTGGGCTAGTCGAAGACACTTGGCTCTATCATTGGTAGGTGCACGTGGGTGTGGTTTCTAGCGGATAGTCATGCGATCGAGTCGAGTCTGCCGATGACGATAGACAGGCAGACGGGGCAGGCAAGGGACTGGTAGATACTCGACACTATCTGCTTCGGTCACGGGCGAACGAACGAACGAAGGAGAGGGACGGGCTGGTAGTATAGGCGCCCCAGGTTACAAGTAGCACCCGTTAGGAGATTATTGTGGTATATTGGGAAATATGGTATGTCGGTGGTAGACCGCCAAGATGCCGTGACCTGCAACCACGCACGAGGCTTGGTACGGGTTTGGTCTCAGGCTGCCGCGTTGCTTTTGCTGGTGGCGCAAATGCGCTGAGCAAGGCTTGGGCTGTCGACGGTGGGCTGGTGCAGTGCAGAGGTGAGACGTGACGGGTGCACTAACCAACGGGGTCAACGGCGCCAAGGCGTCGAGGTCAACTTGGCAGTATCTGGATATCTGGAGATCTGGATCCGAGAGACTTGGGCGGTATCTTGGGTGTCTGGGGGATGAGAAGATGCTGTTGTGCGCGTACGCTGCAGAGAGTGCGCCGTGGGCTGTGACAGGCGTCGAAAGCGAGGGGGCAATTAAATATTTATTATTTTTCCCTGAGGTATGATGATGTAGGTAGGTGAGGGAGACAGCCTGGAACCATTATCTAGGTATTATAGAGCCCACATATGCACGGGGGGATACAGGTGTCTGGAGGGTTCCGTACCGCGCCCCCCGCAAATGCAAATGCTAGCAGCCCTGGAGATGCAGCGGAATACCCGACTTGAGTGGCCGGCCGTCGTCTTGTGACGGGATACAGTAATAATTACCAAGTTATCCGACTCTTGGGCACCTTCCACCACCTGCATCTGGGCGCCTGGGCTACTGGGCCGTAGCTTCTGTACCTGGCTGTCGGTCAGTACCTTACGAGTTGGGCCTCGAATTATGTGGGGGTGACTACAGGAGGGACAGTAGAGCGACATTGAACTCGGCTCACCTCTTCACTTACCGTCGTCCTCGTGTTCCGTACATCTGCGGCTGCACTACCTAGAACTTCTGGATCAGTCAAACAGCCTATTTCTGGTCTGCGTACCAAAATTATCGGAGGCATATGAACCATCGACCCACTTGCAGATCCCCAGGATACAGAATACAAGGAAGCACCCCCAGCCTCGGTCGTACATAGATAGCAGGCAAGCAAGATAGGAGTGTGCAATGTGATACTGCTTGGTACCGGTAGTCTGAAGGTGACGCGGTGTCTTGCAGGCTAATCAGAACTATCATATTAATTTGTATTTGCGAATCCCGTCGTTTCTTCGTTGTTGTCACGTCGCCACGCCCGGCTTCCAATCATGGGCTCTCGAAATGTTAAATCAGAAGTGCTTCCATCCCACCTACGAAAATAAATAGATTCGATATCTTCCGGATGGGCATGACGTCTGTATCGGTGTCCTCTGAATGAGAGCCTGATCACTCCAAGGTCGCATTGGCGTGGAGGGAACTCCCGCTGTTATGCAGTCTACTATAGGTAGAGGGAGTAGCCGGGACTTCGCAGACCCGTCGTGGAACATGGTCGCTGGCGACATAGATAGGAGTTAACGACTTTTTGGGTGGCACGTAGCGGAATTTGGATTAGAAATCTGCGAATGGGGATGTCCGATGCTACAGACATTTGAATAGCTGCACCCTTTTAGACGATGTGCTCAAGGTGGAAGTTGAAAATCCGTTGGAGGTGCCTACCTATTCCGAGATACGCTGAATATTTTGAAGCCTTACGAATGCACGAGGTCGAACGGGCACCTCAGTAATATGTGTGGTCCGCGAGGTTTGCATCCTTGGCTTTCGCTTGGCGCACGATTTAGATATTAAGAAGAGAGTGTTACCAGTCGTACGGGTCGTGTACTGGCAGTCCAACGATCTTGGCTACAACATCAATATCATTAGCCAAATGTAACAGGCCTGATGTTCCTTGCTTAGGTCTCACCTACACTCCTAGCACTCCTAACTCCTGAGGCATGCACCTATACGCATAAACCACCTGCCCAAAAAGAGGCCGCCCGCCCCGAAGCCGGCAAATCATTGATTATGTTTAATCAGGAATTCGCGGCGCTTGGGCATGTATCGGTGGTTGCGGTTGACGACATCGAATCGATATCAAGTTAGGTTTTTTGTAATAATCATCGTACAACGTCGAGAGTCCATCTTCTATAAAGGCTGTCTTTAGTTTGCGGCTGTAGCGGCCCAGACATCGCAATTGCGAAATTAAAGCACAGAAATCGAGAACACGAAAATTGTTTAACGGCTACGCTTTACAAATACCTACCTTAACCTTAACCCTATCTATACTTGTCCAAGTGCTGACAACGAACTCAGCCTTACGCCGTAAAGACCAAATGCCCTATGGGTGAAACTATCCCCATATCGGGTAATTGTGCTGAGGCTGAGGTCGGTTGTGCTAGGATTTCATCTCATCTTCCCCTCAACTCCGGCCAATTAATGTTCAGTTTGAACAATTCTGCAGACAGTTTTGCGGGCGCATTATTTATACGTACCGAATATCGAGACCTACCTACCTAGACTGAGCTAGAGACAACGAATTGAGTTGATCTTGGTTTCTAAATCTTTGATCAGATTCACCCAGTAGAGACGCTGATAGAAAAGTTGACGGGTTGGGCGTACTACATAGTAAGTAAGTATATCGTCCCCTTGTTCGTACTGTAATGATATGTGAAACACGCTTCCGGAGTGTAATTCTTGCACGCAAGTAGGTCGGTAGTCTAGGTAGGACTTCACGCTTTATTTTTAGATCTGTCTGTGAGACCAACTTTTAACATTAACCAATTACGGAATCGTGAGTTTGCTCAGTGGACCGGGGTTCTCGCAGCAGTTGGATGGAAGTTGCGCCCACTTGGCCACGCCAGTTCGACCTGCGCCACAGTCATGCAGCTGGACGGCATAGCGATTGAAAGGTTCCGTCTAACTGCCGCAGGCCGAACAGGATACCTTAGAATTCTATGCCATTTGTCGGTCTGCCCACCGAGCTCGTTGTCTCCAACCCCAGGCATACGTCTGGCCTCTTTTGCCTTAGACTGCGAGCACTGTTCTGTACGTATAGACCTATGTGAAGACGATATTGCATCAACTCATCTTATTTGAGCCAGCACGGCCGTGACCATTAGTTTGATGAGTATAAAATATCAATGCGAATAAAGCATGAGCCTATAAGAGCTCGCGATCACGCCGCTGATGTACTGGTATGCGACAGTATAGGTAGTGTCTCCAATCTAAAATGGGATCGCAGTCGTGGCAACGACAGATTTACACTACTGTACATACCTACTGTACTTACGTATCCGACCTGGTGGTTATGTAACCCACTGACGTCTTCGGATTGTGGCCATGACCCTAGTCCTTCTTGGCGGAAATGGCGACGCGGCCAGTCCCATAACTTTCTTCTGTTGTTCTGGCAATACACCGTGATCAGCAGCCGGTCTACGGTTGCTGACTCGGGCTTCCATTTTGACGTCTTTGAAGTCTTCTTCGGACATATCTCGACAACATTATCCCATTATCATGAGGCTTGTGAATATTTTGCAGGTCTTAATTACGACTGATCCTTCTGCAGGATAATGGTGGGCACTTGGAAGAGCTAATGCCCGCAATTAATTTGGGACGACAAAAGGTACAATGAACATTCGATAGCTCTTTTGAGTAATTCGATGGTCTCCCCACATTGAATCAATGAGAGACGGTGTACGTATGTGTGGCAGAAACAGGGGACTTCTACTGGCTGGTAGTCCGAGGGGCTGAGCTTGTGCTAACAAAGCCATTGTCAGCTGCGCTGAGAGGACCTGGACAGACCTGGACAAAGAGCCTTCAAGTCCCCTGGTCGTATCGGCCGCATCGCCCACCAACGTGGCCACGATTGCGGGTCTTCTTTGTCAGGGGTCCTCATAGCAAACACCTATAAATCCCTGCAGAAGTACCACTGATAGCTAAAATACAATTGACAGCACCTAATACAAACTATAAGGTAGGTACCCTCGGCAGCAGAGATACCTCTGTGTTTCATAGCACCGCACCCTCCTCAGACACGAAACTGCGCCACGCTAAACACGTTAGGATCTGCGCCCATCTTACATACGTAAGAAATACAAAAGAATCGCTTCCTCCAAAATCCTGTATTCAGAATTCTCTCTCATCACTTCCCCTCGTTCGTCATTGTCGACTCTGAATCGTTTAATCTTGAAAGTGGTCGTTTTTCATCAATATCATCCGTTTGCGACCGCGACAACAACAGATTCGGCCCAACTTTCGTTTTTGCGATAAAGCAGATCTTTTCTCTCGAGCCATTACCTCACTCCTGACTCGAAGTGCCAGTAGCAGCACTAGTACACACCAACCCAAATACTTGAGAGAACCACAGAACAACCAGTCGACAGCTACAGTCGCAGTCACATCAAGAACTGCTAGAACATGGGTGTAGGACGGTATTTCTGCGTGGCTCTGCCATTTATTCTCACGGTCGCGAGTATCATCGCCGCTCTCATCGTTGGTTTGACCGGCGTGACCAGCAACGACTTGTATCTCTTCCGCATCGATGTTACGAATCTATCCATCGATGCCACACAATTACAGGACATAGTGAACAACGCCAGCTCGCTTGTTTCAGGTACCAAGGTGGATGACCTTAAGGACCAGATTTCCGACCAAGTTAACGACGCTGGTGATGATGTCAGCAACAAGGTCAAAGAAATCGTCGACCGCTCGCCGATCGAGTGGCATGATACCAGCCTGTTGACAGCCAAAGATGAGAGTGTCACCGATGTGGTCAACGATGTGGCCGACGCACTCGGCGGTACCGTCATCACCGCCTCCGATATTGGTCTGGCTAACAAATACGACTTCACTCTTTGGGGCTATTGTATGACCCCGCAGGATGGCAAGAAGAACTGCACAAAGGCCCAGTTTGATTGGGCTTCTAAGGAGCTCGATCTGGACTGGGTACAACGGCTTACCGAGGTGGCTGGGCTCAACATCACTCTTCCGAAGGAGCTTAATGACGGCCTGAATGCCTATAAGACCATCACAAAGTGGACTCAGGTAGTGTTCATTATTGCTATCGTCGCACTAGGTCTAGAACTTCTGGTCGGTCTTTTCACAGCATGCTCACGTGCCGTTTCATGTGTCACTTGGATCATTTCCGGTTTTGCGACTGCTGCCATCATTGCCACTGCCGTTCTCCTGACCGTCACCGGCTCCACCGTTATTGGTGTCGTTCTGGCCGTCTCAAAGCATTACGGAGTCAAGGCCAACCTCAACACCAGCTTCTTAGCCGTCCTATGGATCAGTGTTGCCTTCGCTATTGGCGCCGGTCTTTTCTGGCTGTTCTCCGTCTGCTGCTGCAAGCCGGAGAACCGTCCTTATGGCAAAGCCTCGCGTCACCTGGACACCGAAAAGCATGCCCCAACTGGCTCTTACGCTCCTCTTGGCGACAACCAGAACTCTGCTTACGGCGGTTACAACTACGGTGCCCCTCAACGCGGTGGCGCTCGATCAGATCTTGCTTACGAGCCGTACTCTCATTCCCGGGTCTAAGCGGGATGTGGGCAAACATAACGACGAATGTCTGTCATGTGAGATTAGACTAGAGGGTTTCTATTTATTGAGTTTGCATTTGCCGGCGCTTGGTTGGGTTACGATCGGGTTAAACGACCAGAGTGTATCTAGGGGTTGTAAGAGAATCAATGTGTGTCTCAAGGGAATACCCAGGGGAATTCAATAATTCGATACCGTAATGAAATGCATGATCACATTTTTCGATCAGATTGAGCTTTGCATCGTAGGCACTGCGCGAACCCTCCTAATCGTCGTGAAAGTTTCAATGGCGCTAATCACGTGCTTGGGTTTTGAAGAGCACCAGAGAGGCCCATTTGTAGGAAATCGTAGCCCCGTCAGCAACTTTTCCAGTAAACAAGCCGTGCCTCTGTACAAATTTCCTCATTAAGCCGGCACATGGCACCGTTATGAAGACATGGAAGCAATGTCTCATGAGGTAAGTCTGCTTTTTCGTTTATGGGCAAAATCCCCAAGGTGCCAAGGCCCCACAGCACGAGTCCCACCAAATGCCTAGAAAACGAACGATATCAAAAAGACACAAGCCCGGAAAGCGGTCACGTACGAAAAAGAGTATATATGGAATTACGTTGGAGCAGTCATTAACGTCTTACCACTTATAGGCGGCACCCCCAGGTCGACTCCGCCGCGAGCATGTGCTAAGCCCGATCACGGCGCTTGCGTTCTTGACGCTGGGCGAGAAGCAATACCTACTCGCGGCCGAAGACACAGATGTAAAGATCTACGATATCGCGGCCTCGCGGTTCTGTGGCACATTGCCCGTCTTCCGGGCGCAGCCTATCCACGGGATTTCCGTACCCCCAGTAGCTGAGGACCACGGCAGCCCCAGCGCTCCCAGGAGCCCCTCCCAAATCCTCGTCTGGGGCGGCCATGTCGTCAAAGTACTCCCTACTCGTGTTGTGGAGGAGCTGGTGTTCGCTAGCTCTACGAATGGCTATGGTAGTTCTCTCAAGAAATCCGGCTTAGTGGCCACGGCATTTTGTGCGCCCGAAGCTATAGCTCCCGATTGGATATTCGACGGTCGCATCTCACCCTTTGACGATGGTCGCGTCGTTCTACTTACAGCGCATAACGAGGTCATCCAGGGACATGTAAGTGCTGACCGGAAGACGCTTCTTTTGGGAGGAGTACGGTCCCCTTCGCGGCCGATCTTGTACTCGGGAAATTTCTTCTGGGTCGGCAAGCACTGCGTGCTCGTGGCTGCCGGGACTGTGTTTGGCGAAATTGTGGTTTGGAAGTGCCATCTTGGCTCCAATGTCGAGATGAATGGCTGCGATCACGGTGCTAGGGTAAACGGTGCACAGGAAAGGAGAGAAGCAGTCGGCTGCGAGGTGCTGTTCGTGTTCTCGGGTCACGAAGGCTCGGTCTTCGGCGTTCACATCTCACCCGAAATGGTGACGAGTACCGGGGAAACGATCAGACTGCTCGCGAGCTGCAGCGATGATAGAACGATACGAATTTGGGATATTACAGATCGAAGTGATGAGTCTACAAATAACGACAAAGAGTACGGAACACAAATCTCCGACGCAAGGCAGACTGGGTTTGGTGATTCCATTGTCGGCTCTATAGGGCTGGTTAACAGCTATTCGAGGTGTGTCGCGATGGCTATGGGCCATGTATCCAGGATATGGCAAGTTGAGATTAAGAGTCCAGGTCTCCTTTTCAGGAGTGACATGGTTGAAGTTTATTCGTTTGGAGAAGATGCTACGATGCAAAAGTGGCATCTCGAATTAAACACCGGCTTAGAAGCGAGTTCAAGGACACCTGAAATAGGGGCACTAAACAGCTCCAGTCGACCTCTCTCTAAGTTAACGCATTACGAGACCTTTTCCAATCACAACGGGAAGCAAATTTGGTCGCATGCTATGGTTGCCAATATAAGTAGTCTGTTGATAGCTACTGGCGGTGCAGATGGCAAGATAGCGCTCATGGAGCTCGGCTCCGATTACCCGTCAAAAGCCTTGAAGGGCGTAACGGATGACGCCGGTCACTATCCGCGGTCTATCGAAGATCTTGATGTGTCTCCAATATCCCTTATCGAAAAATGCCAACAGCAAAAACCTGGAACAAGCCCTTCTCTCTCGTCTTTTAAGCATGGAAACGGGAAGGAGACGTTCCAAAGCTTCGCATTCATCACAGATGACAGACTACTCATCACGACAAGGTCAGGTCGCCTGTTCCTCGGTAGCTTCGACAGCGAAACGGAGTGGAAAGAGCTCACAATTCCCGATGCTATTCAAAAGACCATACAGTCATATACCATCCTTAGAACTTCGAGAAGAGCCGCGATAGCATTCATTGGAGCCCTTACCGGCGAGTTATTGTACTACGATGAGGCTAGTGGTGATTCGCTTCGGTCAATCTACAAAGCAGAGCGAAAAATCATAGATATTATCTGCCTTTCTGATAACTTGGCTTCATCCCCTGATACAGGCCGCGACGCTGCTGGGGAACCTGATAGATGTGTCGAACTCCTTGTTACGGTGTTCGGAAATACGAAGGCGGAACTTCTTCGCCTTGATCAGAACCGCACTTTGATACAACGAATGGAGATCAGAGTACCCGATGCATTCACCGTAACCAGCGCCGCCTGGTGTCACAACTACCTCGTTCTCGGCTCTAGAAACGGGAGAATGTCAGTCTTTGACCTGACCACCAATGGGGGTCACTCTCCTATTGTGACCATGGAAGTTAAAATCGGTGACAAGATCACCTCTATTCTTCCCTTACCACGTCAATCCGAGCACTCACCGCTATATTTCCTCACGACCGCCCGCGACGGGAAATATAGAGTCTACAGGATCCTCAACACGACAAATAACCTCCAAATCCGCCTGCTGCACGAGACCAGGCCGCCCTTCGGGCCCCTGATCGAAGGGTCGTGGCTCTTCGACAAGCCGGACGGGAAACGCGACCTCATGCTCCGCGGCTTCCGCGGTCAATACTTCGTAGTCTGGAACGCGACGCAGCAGAGCGAGGTCGCGACGATCGACTGCGGTGGCGGACATCGCGTCTTCGATCATGTGCAGATCGGGGGAAACCCCGAAGGTCTCAGGTTCGCCTGCACCAAGGCGTCACAGATGAGGATCTTCTCGCAGACGCGCGCGCCGCACCTCCCGCTGAAGACGGGCGGCCACGGCCGCGAGATCAAGGCCGTCTCGGCCTCGGGGAAGTACGCCGCCACGGGCGCCGAGGACACCATGATCCGCATATGGGAGCTCCGCGGGAGAAACCGAGGAGAGCAGCAGCTGCGCTGCGTGCTTGCCTTGGAGAAGCACAACACGGGCATCCAGAAGCTGAAGTGGTCCAACGATCGATACCTCTTCAGCAGCGGCGGTAACGAGGAGTTCTTCGTCTGGCGCGCCACGGCGCTGGAAAGCGATATCTGTCCGCTCGGCGTCGTATGTGAGGCTGTGTTCCCCGATCGCTCGGAAGTGGGCGATTTACGGATTACGGATTTTGACGTGCAGTGTCTGAGCGAGGACGCCAACGCTGACGGCGAAGCTGAGGGCAGCGACATCGAATCAGACAAGTCGCGGACGGAACCGAGGTTCTGCATCTCTATGGCGTTCTCGAATTCTACGGTGCAGAGCTATCTTTACTCTACGCGGCATGGGTTCCAGCTGCTAGGCAGGCGGATGTATACTGGCGCATGTCTCACACAACTTAGACATCTGAATTTCACAGACGGATGTTATCCGCAGGTTCTCATAGCTGCCACCGATGGCCATTTGGCCGTGTTCGCGGACGTAAGATCCCCCGGGGACGGAGCCGAGGATTCAAAAGAGATACTCGTCACGAAACTCCACCAGAGCACCGTGAAATCACTCGACATGCGCAGCATCGCCACGGGCACCGGGACGTCGTATCTGGTCGTCACAGGCGGCGACGACGACGCGATCGGGGTGCTGCATCTCTATCGTCCCTCGGGGCAAGCCCCAAGCCGGTACGAGATCCGCAACAAATCCATCCTGCGGTCCGCGCACGCCGCGGCGGTGACGGGTCTGGGAATAGTGCGGCTCGAGAACGGAGGGCGGGATGCGGTGGTCGTCACCGCGAGCAACGACCAGCGCGTCAAGACGTGGCGGTTCGTTGGCTGGCAATCTCCCTCCCCGCGAGTTCGCCTGCTTGATGATCGGTATAGCGGCGTCGCGGATGCGGGGGACTTGGAGGTCGTGGGAGAGTGTTATATAGATGAGGACGGAAGTCCACCAGACAAGAAAAATAGAGGGAGGGTCTTGGTTGCCGGCGTTGGTATCGAGGCTTGGGATGTTTCTTGATAATACCTACTACATAGAAGGAATGCCAGCTTGCTTTGAATATACCTAGGTATGTATTCTTCCTACATATATAACTTATTGATCTTGGTCTATTCAGAAGTATTCATTACGTCTCTAGGTTGATGTTTTCTTGCTAGTTGAAAAGCCTAGACCTGTACAGATCTTCAGCAACCTGTAATAGACTTGTTTTTAAAAACCTGTGCTTAAGCAGACTTGTGATTTAAGAGTGAGCTGATATATCACTACATAATAATTCGATGACGTGTCAGTGCGGAGATTCACTTCTTCCTTTATAGATACTGACTTGTCGAAACCACCTGTTAATCAAGCAATAACGGCTCCAATACAAGGTTTTCGTGGCCTAGTTGGTCAGGGCGTCTGTCTTACAAGAGATTCAATTCTCGGATCACAGAAGATCCCCGGTTCGAGCCCGGGCGAGAACATCCTTTTGGTCTCCTACAGGCCCATTCTTTCGGGGTTTAGTTCTAAACAACGGGTTGTTCTTTTTATACAAAGCTTACGTCCGAGCGTGGTTGACCAGCGTGTACCCAACTACGGTAGGTTCCCACATAGTATGCTTATCAAATTTCCCCCCGCGTTTTCCTTTTGATAGGTAGTTCCACCATTGTGGCCTAGCAATAGTAGACAGGTACATACATATGTACCTATGTAGGTAGCCAATGCTGTGCTTAATCTCCAATCTTATCGATACGCCAACCAAGCTTAAATGTGGAGCACCCGATTTACGGTTGGAACCTACTGCACGCTGCCGCAGTAGGAAGGGAGCTCCAAGCAGAGTCGGACCAGACAAAGATTTCACACCCCGGCAGGACCCCAGAAAACAACCTCTAGGCTTCCTAGTTACAACACAATAAACCACAAAACAACAGAAAAAATGTAAATTTTTATAAATAGAATTATAATCCTATTCTACTCATCGCATTAAAATATTTAATTATAAACAGCGCTGATGGTAGTATTATCGCGCGTTAAAGTAGGAGGATCTGTGGGGCAGTTATTGTACGCTGTGAAATTTTTGTCTGATCCGACTCTGCTCCAAGCACACCAAAGCCTTTGAGATAACGGTACAGAAATGAGCACCACAGTAGCCCGAGCTCTGCTGCGTCAGGGAATTAGACGGTGCCAGACGGGGAGAAGGTAGGCCTGCTCAATTGACCCCCCAAGTGCCCTCGCTCACCCTCGTGGTAGTAGCTATGATGTGGCACGCGCAAGCATCGTGAACGCCCAGCCGCCATGCCAGCGTTGCGGACGACCATTTCTCGCGCCCACCGCTGCCGGGTCGCCGCTCTGTCTCCCGCACGGCACAAGAGCCTTCCACGCGTCCCCGCCCGCCCATAAGAAGAAGAAAGAAGACACCCAGAAGCCCGGGCGCGGGAAGCCGGCCGAGAAACCCGCCAAGAGCAGCAGCACCACCACCACCACCGCCACTACCACCAGCGTCGACGCAGACGACGGACCGAGGCACCCCCAGCCGTCCCCCGACGAGCCGCTCGACTTCGCCGACGTCGACTCCCGCCTGCAGAGGCACGCCGAGCACTTCCGGGCGTCGCTGAAGAAGATGCACACGGGCGGGCGGTTCGACCCGGACGCGGTGGGCGCGCTGCGCGTGACGGTGGACAAGGGCGCCGGGGAGGCGTACCCGCTGCGGGAGCTGGCGCAGGTGGTGCCGCGCGGGGGCAGGGCGGTGTCGCTGCTGGTGCACGAGGCGGCGTACGTGAAGCCCATCATGAGCGCCGTGCAGGCGAGCCCCGACTTCAACCAGCAGCCGCAGCGCGACCCGGACAACGAGCTCGAGCTGGTCCTCCGGATCGAGCCCGAGAAGCGCGACGACCTCGTCAGGCGGATCCGGGCCGTCGCCCACGAGTGGCGCGAGCGCGCGCGCGCCGTCCGCCAGAAGAGGGACAAGCTGCACGCCACCTGGCGGAAGGACGGCGCGCTGGGCCCCGACCTCAAGAGGACGGCCGACAAGGAGCTCGACAAGGTCATCAAGGCTGCCATCGCCGAGGTTGATGATGCGGAGAAGAACGCTGTCAAGATCGCCGAGTCGAAATAGAGCGGTGTATTGAACTGATTGGCTCGTCGCGTCGCGCACATCTTAGGAAAGATGGGAACTCGGTTGCATAGTATTGTGTTGCCCTGTGGCGTATTCTCACGCCAGAGACGATGTAAAATAGATACAAGGTGTTGGTGTACTTGTACATTATATAAGTAGTTGCTCTTTTACAAAAATGGTATGGTACAGTTAGGTGTCAGAGCCGTGATCTAGCTGTCTCACGAAAACAGTCATCCTCGATGTCTGTCTCTCGCATCTTCCATGTTCGTTCCCTTAAAGAGGCTTTCTTGGTCTAAGTGCTTGCCCTCGCTCCGCCCGCGGCGTTGGCAGGCCCCGTCTTCCCACCAGGTAGCAGACTCCTGACCTTCTCCTCGATACGCCGCTGTGCATCCGAATTCCAGCTGGCGTCCCTCCTGACATAGTTCCGCACAACACCCAGCGCCTCCCCGGCGCCAAACGTATCCTTAAGCTCGACGTACTGCGGGCCCTGGTATGTGCCGAGCAACGCGTCCTGGAGAACCGCATCCTTGGTCTCCTTGGGGACCGGCGGGAAAGCCTCCAACCCCATCGCGCCCGCCGACCACTTCTTCACCTCCTCCGTCGGGAAGAACACGCCCGTGCCCTTGGTGTACCGCGTCCACAGGTCGTCCGACCGCAGGGTGTTGAGAGGGTGGAACGGCTGTCCGCCTCCGAGGACGCGCGCCTGGCGCAGCACCGTCTCGTCTTTCGCGAAGCTCGACTTGGCCGTGGCCACGGCGGGGCCCCAGCCCGCGAGGTCGCTCATCGAGATGGAGGGGTCGAACTGGTGCAGCGAGCCCCTCTCCTTGGCCTCCCGCATGGCGATGACCTCGGGGGACCAGCCGTCGTCCGCGTCGGGTCCTTCGTCGTCATTTTCCCTCTGGCCTCCTCGCTTGCGTCCGCCGCCCCGTCCTCCCTCTGAGTTCGATCGCCTTCCGCCACGACCACGGCGTCCCGGCCCCATCGCGCCACCCAATGAGCCGCCGCGGCCGCCGCCCCTTCCACCTCGACCCGCCGCCGCTCCGCCGCCGCCGCTGAAACCGCCTCTGCCTCTGAAGCCACCTCGTAGACCGCCACGGATGATGTTTGGGCCACCGGGGGAGGAGGTGCCGGGAGCCACGACGGGGGCCGAGTCAGACCGTAGGTCGAGTTTCCTGTACGTGACATCCGATCTCTGGGGGGGCCGGGGCGAGTTTCCGTTGTGCATCTCTACGAGGTCGGAGAAGGCGGCGGCGGCGCGTTGCCTTCCCGTCAGTCGCGAGCCGCTACCATCGCTGCCGTCTTGCGGTGCTGCGGCGAGTTGCTGGGCGGTGGAGAATGCGCGCAGAGAGGCCGCGATTCCGTCGGTGACCCGACCGACATCGGCTCTCGTGCGGCCGATGGCCGAATTGAATGGTTGGCGTATCATCGGGCTCAATTGACGTGGTTCGTGATATGGGGTGCTGCTTGAGCTCCCTGGTCGGAAATTTTGAGCATCAGAGACGCTCGGACAGGTCCAGGTGATACCTAACCTTACCGATTTTGGGGTACGTAGGTATGCACTAAACCGAGTATCCCGTATAATGGGGTTTGTCTCCCACCGACGCCCCGGGCCCAACCCCGGGGCTGGGTCCACAGCACAAGCCGGGCACTTAGAAGTTAACCACCTACATCGTCAGGAGATAGGCAGTAATGAGAATGGAGCACTTCATAGAACCTCACATCAAGCCATTTTGTAAGATGTCGTTTCATCATAATATGCCTCTAAATGCCAAGGTATTTTTCTAGCTCTGCAGCGGCTTACCCATGCCGCCATATGTGATCATCTTGATATGCTGGTATTCCTCTATGCCATACCTGGATCCCTCTCTGCCAAAGCCAGACTGCTTGACGCCTCCAAACGGCGCCGCTGCGTCAGAGATAAGACCCGTGTTGACGCCCACCATGCCAACCTCCAGTGTTTCTGCCACCCGGGTTATCCTCTCCAGGTCCCTCGAGAAGAAGTAGCCGGCCAATCCGACCTCGGCAGCGTTGGCCAGGTCCACGACTTCCTGCTCGGTGTCAAAGGGGAAGAGGCCGGCAACAGGGCCAAATGTCTCCTCGCACGCGATAGCCATGTCTTTCGTCATGCCCGTGATCACCGTAGGCTGGTAAAAGTTGGACCCGAGTTCTGGCATCTTCTGGCCGCCCACGACGACCTTTCCGCCTTTCTGCTCCGCGTCCTTCACGTGGGCATCGACCTTGGAAACAGCACGGTCGTGGATCAGGGGGCCGTGAGTAACGCCTTCGTCGAAGCCGTGGCCCACCTTGAACTCCTTGACTTTGTCGGCGAATTTCGTGGCGAACTCATCATAGATGCCTTTCTGGACGTAGATACGATTTGCGCAAACGCAGGTCTGGCCTGATGAGCGGAACTTGGACGCAACGGCACCCGCGACCGCGGCGTCGACGTCGGCGTCGTCAAATACGATGAATGGTGCATTTCCGCCCAACTCCATAGATAGGATTTTCAGAGTCGACGACGCCTGCTTCACCAGAAGTTTCCCAACACCCGTAGAGCCTGTAAAGGAGATCTTCTGGACAGCAGGATGCGTCGTCAGAGCCTCGCCAACTTCGGGGGTGTTGTTGTGGGCGGTCACGACGTTCACAACGCCCTTTGGTACCCCAGCCCGGTGCGCAAGTTCCGCCAGCGCGAGTGCCGTGAACGGGGTCTCGCCCGGGGCCTTGCATATTGTCGTGCAGCCGGCGGCGAGGGCAGGGCCAATCTTACGCGTGATCATCGCGGCAGGGAAGTTCCAAGGCGTTATCAGCCCGCAGACGCCCACGGGCTGCTTCAGCGTCACCACCCTGTTACCGGGCACGGTCGCCGGTATCGTGTCGCCGTATGACCGCGGAGCCTCCTCGCTGAACCATTCGAAGAACTGCGCTGCATAGTTGACCTCGCCCTTCGCATCCGCGAAGGGTTTGCCATTCTCCAGAGTAATCAGCTTCGCCAAGTCCTCCGAGTTCTCCATTACCAGATCGTACCATTTCCGTAATAACTTAGACCGCTCGCGGCCGGTCTTCGTACGGAAGGACTTGAATGCCTCGGCCGCCGCGGTGATCGCCTTCTCGGTGTCTTTCGTGTCGAATTCGGGGCAAGTTCCGATGAGCTTTCCCGTCGCGGGGTCGTAGACCTCGAAGGTCTTGCCCGAGGCGGCTTTTATCCATTCGCCATTCACATAGCATACGTCCGTCTTGAATAGAGAGGGGTCATTGAGCTAGAGCCGTCCATGAACGAGTCAATTCCTCTCCTCTACCGATGCGAAGCGCTTGTGGCTAAGAAAAGCTCACCTTCGGGGGTATTGTGGAAGCTAATCTCGAAGCTACTAAGGGCAGACTAGTTCTCTTAAACTGTGATCTAATAGCGAGCCGCGTAGCAGACGCAGCGCTCTTCTGTAGAGAGCGCATCAATGCCATGATGCGCAATTTTGACACGCCGAGTTGGTGGTGGGGTATATTTCGTGAAACCGAGCTGTACGCTGGGTAATGGACGAACACAGAAGGTGAGGCGAGCCTGCTCTCGTATCCGGATCACTATCCCGAACGAATTGGTCCAGGAGACTGTTATCGAAGCTGAACCGATGGGAGCTCTACAGGCAAGCTTATCCCCATCAATGACGTTTCTAGTCCACCCTAGTCGCAGCTGTCGGCACGGGTTCGGCTATTGAGGGGCAGTATTTTGTGCTATACCCCTTGCAGTCGAGGAGTTTCGGAGTTAAACAGAGCTCTTCATCGGAGTGGTGCTTATGCACAACATCCAACCCTCCATTCACCCTCGAGTTCTACAGTACGTATATGGGGCTCGTTTTGTTTCAACTTGGTTGGACCGAGCGTTGGCCTTGAAAAGTTTGTACATATATTCAAAGGCAGCGCCATAGTTAGAACAACAGGTTATAAGGTACCCAGTCAAGAAACAAAGCTGGAATATGCCTTACGCATCTACAACTCTTTACAAGTTACTTCAACAAACACTCAATCGCCATAAGTCCAGGTACAGTAGAGTGAGCTGCAGTGGTGTATCAAATAGATATCCCCCCGAGTTACTGCCGGGGCCTTCCCCCATAGATCTCGGTACGGGAGACCTGGTGTAGATCCACGACGCGGCATGCTAGGCTCACCTAGGGCATGTTCTCTCCCCGCATCCTATCCTCTCGCGTGCCGCCATCGAGTGTGCATGATGCTACCCCAATAAGGCAGCTCGTGTTACTACATCGCTACATTTCTGTGCGACTCCATCATGGGGCTAGGAAACAAGGCAAGGATGGAAGAACATTTTGCAAGGGATGTGAGAGGGAGCATGGGTAGGCTTTGGCTGGTTCATAGGCCGTGATGTATAACTGTCCGCGGCATCTCACTCGCAGTAGTGCTTTGGCCCCTTTGTCGTACTGTATTGGCCCTCAACGTCTCGACAGAAGGAAGAAGCTAGGTGGTTGAATTGCGAATGCAAATTCTTACCGTAGAAAGGTAAAACTCAACAGCATTATGGCTGCACTCATCTGCCTGCTGGCGCTGTCCGGCTCGGCGACAGCGAAGATTGTATCGAATGCGTCGTTGCACCCGTCAATCGCTGCCGAAATCATCGTAGGCCAGCCGCTCGATGGATTCGTGAGTTTCTCGATTGAATTCGCATCATTTCCCGACTTTGCAGGCAGGTCGTTTCCTATCCCGTTATATCCGTAGCCCTCGTCGCTCACAACGTAGTAGGGAACGCATCAAACCCGAATAAGTTTTCAAACAACTTGCTTAACAACTTAGGCTATCTCACCGGGACGAAACCGTACATACGGGTTGGAGGGAACACGCAGGACTACGCCATATACAACCCGAATCTGACGATTGCGCTGAACGGCACGGTCAATGCTACGCGGTCACCGGACTACCCGACAACGATTGAGATCGGGCCGTTGTACTTCGAGTCATACTCGACATGGCCGAATGTGAAGTTCATCCACGGTTTCAACATGGGCGGAAACCACGATGACAGACAGTGGGCCACGCTGATACAGACTGCGGAGATCGCTTGCAAGACCCTCGGTAAGGACAAGCTGTATTGGTGGGAATACGGCAACGAGCCGGATCTTTTCGCAACGAGCGCGCAGGGCCCGGTGCGGCCGTCTAGCTACAACGAATCCGATTACGTGACGGAGTGGTTGGCCGCTACGCGAGCGATCAAGGGCGTCCTCTCCGAAGCCTGTCCCGACTTGTTGGGCAACGACACGTACGGCTATCTCGCGCCTTCGTTCGCGGGCATTGGGAATCATCTGAAGGCACCACGCGCATGGGCCGACGGCCTCAACACGGATGGAACCGTGCGATATTTCTCTGCGCACAAGTAAGTCGGTTTTTCGCTTTTTACACTGCGTGTTATCTAGCACATAAAATTTTTCAGCAACGTCAAGTATCCGACCCGAGATGGTCAACTAACAGCTTCGCCAGCTACATATCGGGTGCAACCTCTCCAGGTGTGACGTTGCAAGGAACGTTGATGAACCACACACGCACGCGTTCCAGCGTTGATGCACATGTCGCAGAATTCGCCCAGATCTCAGCCAGCGCGCCGGACCTAAGGCAGATCATGGGCGAGACGAACTCGCTCTACAATCAAGGGAAACCAGGGCTGTCGAACTCATTCGGCGCCGCGCTCTGGGGGATCGACTTCAACCTGTACTGCGCCAGCGTCGGCATCGGGCGGGTGCACATGCACATGGGGACCAACTATCGATATGCGTCGTGGCAGCCCGTCACCACGGACCTGGCCGTCGCGGGGACCAAGGCGCCGTACTACGGCAACGTGGCCGTCGCCGCGTTCCTGGGCAATCTGCGGATCGAGCCGGTGCGCGTGGCGCACCTGGACCTGAGACGCTCCGGAAACGGCACCACGGAGGAGACCGAGGTGGGCGTGCGGGACGCGGCGTACGCGGCGTACGTCGACAACGCGCTGGCGCGGATCATGGTCGTCAACATGCGCGCGTACAACCACACGCTGGGCGGCGCGGGCGACCTCGGCGCGCCGAACCCGGCGCCGCGCGGGGTCCGCACGTACCGCTTCGGCGTCGACGGCTTCGCCGACGGCCGCGAGGCCCTCGTGCGCCGGCTGCACGCCAACGGCAGCGACGCCGTCACGGGCATCACGTGGGACGGCGTCAGCTACAACTACGAGCTGGACCTGGGCCGGCCCGTGCGCCTGCGGAACGTCACGACGGGCGAGAGGGTCCCGGTGCGGAACGGCGCCGTCGAGGTCGCCGTCCCGGACTCGCAGGCTGTCGTGCTGGATTTTGGGGCGGTTTGAGTCTGGTGACGACGGGACTGGTTGGATAAACTACCTGCCTACATGCCTAGCCTGAGAGCGAGTTTGGGAAGTTACCTAAGTAAGGGTATAGAATATGTAGCTAGCTAATAGAATGGTGGCCATTGTCTTGGTATTAACTTAAATTAAAAACCGAAGCTTGAAAACATTGTCGACGATACGACCGACGTACGCGCAGCGAAACGTGCTCGCATACGAAGCATGTAATCCCTGACTACGTCGTCTATGCGCGCATTTCGGTGGCGACGGTCGTGTTTCTCTCAATAAGCCATTGCAACAAGTGATCTTTCTGACTTTGATGGATCAATAGACTATAGTAGGTACAGATTTATAATGGGAGCGTGCGCCAAAACTCCAATCCTAGAATCTTCTCCGGGAGATATCCGTACAAATCCCACGCAAAGTCCACGGCTAATCGTCATCGTCAACATTAATCTCAAACGTCTGGGTATCCAAAGTCTCATCGTCTTTCATCCATCTGTCCGGCCATTGAGCCTTGTTCCTGTGTCTCTCTCACTTTTTATTTAATTTTCCTTTCTCTTTGGAAAGTTACTGTTGCTGGCGCGAAGGATTCTTCCTATCTAGGGTATTAAACGCCGTCGTCCGTGGGGTGTAGGGCATGAGACCCGTTCGTGGGGTTGGTGGGATCGACTGCATCTCCCAAGATGGGCCCTTCCTATTACCAGAGCCGCCGCCGCCGCCGAGTGGCTCGTCGTCTTCGTCGTCCGAATCCCAGTCCCTCTTGTCGCGCTCATTCGGCAGCATGGCCCAGATGGTGAGGCCGAGATTGACGAGGGTTACCACACTGTTATCAGACATCATTAAAAACTGAAGGAACAACTGCGTTAGGCCGGCAGTTCCGACCGCAGGGAAGACTTACAACATGAGCGCGAAAGCGGCAAATGTGCCTTTGGCGCTGGTGCAGTACCCCTGGATCTGGACGTTTGTGGCTACACTACAAGGCTTCGCGATATACCATGCCACGCGGCTCGGGCGGGTGGGATCCAGGTAGTCCGGGCCTGCCTGTCCGCCTAGACTGGCGGCATATAGAGCCACGAACGCGATATTGATGGGCAGAATGATGATGGGGAACCAGAAGTCCATGATGATCCCGATCAGCCTTGTAATGAGGAAGAAAAGGCTGATGATGGCGATAGCGACATTATAGTCGGTCAATCTGAGTCGGGGTAAAGTCAGGATCTGGCTCTGACAAGCAAGGGATCACAGGAAACTCACGTTCTTGACCATACGAAGGGAATCTTGGGCGGCGTTTGGCCATTGGCGTAGGCAAACTGGACGAGAGAGGGGTTTGAGTTGAAGCCTAGCTGGTAGCCGGCCCTCCATAGCTTCGTGCGGTATGTATCGGGTTGGGCGAGCGCGGTGAGGACCAGTAGAGTGACGGTCAGCGCAAGCTCGACAATCATCATGATCCACATGGCGGCCGACGAAGGCCATTTTCTCTTTAGTATCCTATACGCCATGGCGAAAATGTGTGATATGTGATATGTTGCGCCTTAGGACATCGATTGTTCGAGAGTAATAGCGAATGTCGCAGCAGAGCCTCGCGATGCTTTTCCAAGCTGCTTCCTCAATCACACAGCCTGACGTGAGGGGTCTCCGGACGTCTTCGGGGCCAATATCGTCAACCTACCACTCGGGCGCGTTCACATCAACTCGCTGAACTGACAACTCTCTTAGCGATACCAATTATGTCGCCGGCAGCGATAGATCAGTCGTGGTCATTCAGTCAGTCAGTCAGTCAGTCAGTCAGTCAGTCAGTCAATCTGACCTTCGGGAAGATAGGGTCGAGGCCGGGCGACCTCCAACTTTGGGGGTCACCCATTTTAAGAAACGGCGGGCGCCAGCAGAGCCCAAGCACCAGTAAAGGCTGCAGGTTAATCACAGACTCTGGGGTGGTGATATGTCGGAGGCCGGCCAATGAGAGCAGACGGCGGCGAGGTTAGGGAGGACTCGTACAGCAGTAAGCGCCGAGCCGTGGTCTGTTGGTGAACCCAGGGACCACACAATGGGCGCTTCGCTCTCGGCGCCATGGTCTGCCGCCTCGGGATTGGCCGAAGCTGGCCGGGGCCACGAACACAGATTCACCAATCATCGCCCAACTTTGCTAGACCAAGCTATGTCGACCGGGGCTCCTATTCGTTAGATCGTCTGGCCAACCTCTCTCGAGCTGTGATACAAAGTACTTGCTCAAGCACTCCCTCGTCCCTTGTAGATCGTCCCGCACTCGGCTACTCGTTAGCTCGATTGATGTTAAATCATTATCGCTTTCTCTAAATTCTCCATCTATCGTCATCTTTATGGCTGAAAACGACCTTCCCGTTCACAAATGCAATACAGCAGCCATCGAGCCAGAAGCCCGCGACCAAATCTTTGCATATGTTCTGAATAATACAAAGCTGGAGTGCTTTTGTCTGAGTGAGATGAGCAAGATTCTAGTGTACTGACTGCCCACGTCCCCCCGTACACAACTTAGTATGTGCGTCAGCAGCTTATGTCGCACACCCCCAATCTCTATAATTAGCCGGCCTATTGAGCTGCATACCCAGATACGCTTAGTACTTACGTATCTATGTTCATGTAGAAACGCGGCATAAGCCATCTTGCAAAGCTATCACGAGATGGTGTACTCGGGAAGAGTCGCACGCAGGACACCATGCATCTTTGCAGATTCACTTCGTCATGTCGGCGATGCATATTTAGGCATAACCGAGTTAGACATGGTACAATGCGCTCGTCATCACGCCTAGTGCTCTTTGATTGCGGCCCCAAAATCCCCCAGAAGGTTGTGCTACTTCCCCTTGCTGGCGACTGGTTGGCTGGTCCCGAGGACGCTCGCCTCTAGTGGGTCTTTTTATGGCATATCTTATCTGATTACAACATCCATGATACTACTGTATGAGCTTAGAGTTATGGTGCAGGCAATTGACCACCGACATAGAGGCGGGTACTTAAGTAAGTACCTAGCTAGGTAGGTAGCTGTGATGGGGCCTCTATATATTCTATGTTCGCTCTATGACATTTCTACTTTAGGTACGTAGTCTCCGCCATACGTGACTCGCCTTGTACGCAGTAACATGCCGTAGAATAAACCCTACTCTCTGTTAACCACCTCTACTATTAGACGAAAATCGAGAACAGCTATAGATAACTCTATAACTCCAGGCCAGATAATGTTTCATTTACAAAATTCTTGTCCAAAGCATATATTAGTATGGCTGAGTTGCCGACTCGCGTAATACCCTGTGTGTTAAATTTACAAACATTCCCACCCTGAAGAATAACACGATTCGTAACAGTTAGGGCATTTCAATCTATAGTGGCCTATGGCGCAATACGCTCCTTAAGTTCATCAAGTCTCGGCTGTTCCTCCCTCAATAGTCCTTACCGAGGCAAGCGAGATAATATGGAGCTAGGTATTCATTCATATTGGTCCAGCAAGCCTTATACATTAATCAATGTCCATTATCACTACTATGTTCGCGTGCCACCAATATAGCTGAAAGAAACCGATTCAAAGAAATGAGATGGATTGATGGGGCGAATAGAGAGCGATACAATTAATGGTAAAGTGAACTGTGGCCTTCGGAATTAATTGTCTGAGTCTACTCGTGAAAGACCCGAATTTGATGTACTTATAAGACATCTCAAAAGATGACTTAGACTGTGGACAACAGTCTGTCGTGGTTTATGCAATCCGACCCTATGCAGGCTGGAGTCCTCAACGCACTTTTAGACCCACGACCAGCTTGGTTGGTAACTACAAGTATACTCTGAGTAGCCAGGGTAGGCTTGCTAATATCTTCAACCCCCAACTGCTTCGATGTACCGTGAACCAAAATGTCACTAGCTACGAGAATTATATCGGCGACGAGGTTTTACCAGCGAACTGAGTGAACAAATCTAGCTCGGCTGAAGTTTACTGGCAACGAACTTTTTTTTTTTTTTTTTTTTTTTTTAAATTTTCCCCCCTCTTTCACGAACCAATATAATCCGACTAACAGAGTAGAAACCGAACTACCTACTAGGTTTGAACGAAGTGACAAGTATAGAGAACAACGAAGAGTATGATGTTTTCCTTCTGACCATTGGGCTACTACGTAACAAATACTCCGTAGCGTGTACACAAATCATGGAACCGGCAGAAATGTTGGCGTACCGATGTAAAATATGTAGCAGTGTTGGCTGCAACAGTGGATGTAGGCTAAATAGAAAATCACCTGATGTTGATGCCTACAATGCCTACAACAGGTTCTACTTGTCCCTCAGTAACTCCTTAGACTAGAGAGTTTTAGGGACTCATTGGCTAAACTACTTAGTTTTCCTTTAGATATTACAAATTACCAAGGTGCTCATCAGCCTTATGCCGTATATGACGCTCATGACATGGCAATAGATTTGATGGCATCAACGTTGTTTAGAAAGGAGTGACATGGGGCCCCCATAACGAGGGTACGATAATAATTATGTACTGAAAATTAAGTTATTTCTTACCACAATCACGTAATAATCACGACTGTGCTATATTCGGCTTGGGACTGAAGCTATTCATTTTATAAGTACATCCGTGGCAATATATTCTTCCCTGTGTCGGTTTCCATACATCGGCTCATAGGTACAACATGCCTGGGTAGATAGGAATTCCAGATGGCAATCCCCTCTTTTTGAACTGGCGCGTTACCGCTTCAAACTAAATCACGTTGGTGCCAACTTACGGTGCGACCCATTTTCAGCCCAACTGGCAAAGTTTCAGAGCGGACCGATTAAGTATCCCTCGTGGCCTGTCTTTGGATTCGTGTTGACCGAAAGCAACAGGAAGTTAGCTCGCTGCTGAGTAGGATTGGCTGATCTCTTTCCCCATATGGTCCGTAATGGTCTTACGGGCACTGTTACGGGAACGGGATTCTCACTTGCGCCCGACTTTCGGTTACGTTTGAGGTAGTCTAGCGGGCAGACTCACGCCAGTGTCAAATTCGATCGCTCTAGACTCGGGGATCGACTGGGACTTATGGGGCAGGGCGGCCAAGTTCATGTCACACGGCATTTGTTCTAGACATGCCATAGTCCTCGTCACAAAACTAGGTACGCACTATAAAGAGACATGCAGACACCGAACATGGAGCCACGATGACCGTATTACCGGAGAGAGGGAGCGGAGAATCGCGCCGGTGTCGTTGTCGGACTGCTGTACAATGCGATGCAGGTATTGGAATGCGGGTTTAACAGTCGCATGTGCTGTGTGTCTCGGGAAGGATGCGAATTCACAAGCCTAAAAAATCAGGTGAGTCGGCTATGGCACTCCCGCCCCATCTCGCACGTGTACGTACGGAGTATAGCTGGATGCCGAGAAAATAAATTTTGGAGACCCCCTATCGAGCGCTTATTGCATGCACCCTCCCTACAGAGAGTATGGTGTGCTCTGTGCATCTACTGTACATAAAGCACTGGCATGCTATTTCGACCATCCTACCTATACATACCAGTACTGTGCATTTTACTGCCTCGCGGAACTTCGTTGGAAGATTTCGCCCTGTTTCTCTACCCTGGTTACGGGGCGTGGGCTCGCATTGGCTGTTGCAAATTTCAAATCCTCAAACAAGAGCTGAACGCTTTCCCGAGGCGAACGGGAGGCTTAGGTATAGTGTAGAAGCATCTGGTGTGCGCAGTACGGTTCGTCGCGATTAAACAACCTTGCGCGAATAAGTAAGCACCTGCTGGGCATGGCAGTGCTTGGGATTGGCCAGGCCGCGAATAAGTCGGGCTTGGTCGCAAGGCAACTCTGGCAGGTAGCTTATTATATGAAACGCATACGGAATGCGGATGACGACGGGAGTAGAGCAACAGTGGAGAGTGAGCCCAAACAATGTTCTTGTTGGCAATACTGTAAAAAGGCAATTGACCACAAGCTATAGCCTGTGCGTGAGGGGAAGTGATCTGATGGCTCAGCAGCTATCATGAATAGTGTGCAATACTTGGTAGCCAAGCTTCTTTGATGGCATCTCCTATCCTACATATACAGGTTCTTTGCAAAATAGAGCGGGCACTGAAGCGACACGAGCGTGTACCGGGTCCCTGTGATATTCAGCAGATCGTTCAATTAAGAACTCTGTATCTATGAAAGACAGGCGAACTATAGAGTAAAACATAGACAAACTTTACCTAAGATATTACTATGTAAACTAAGTACCTTGTCAGCATCCATCGTGGACGAAAAAACTGTCTGTCCATCCCATGCGCACTGCAACAAAGGTAACGTACTGCCAGGTGGGCTACGGTACGGCACAGTACAGTACAGGTACTACGCAGATGATAGGCCTGCCCAAGTGGCCCGGTATACAGTATCTTAACTTGGAGTATGTAGGGTGTCTTTACACGGTAGGTACCTGTTTATTAAGTGGGGTGGCTCGAACAATTCCTTTAACCTGATTCTTCTTAGTGGGACGGTCTAGAAAGGTGCAGGCCATGCCTTCTGCTGCACATATTCGACCACTATGACGTCGCTATCTGCTGCAGGGCACGTATCTGCAACTGCAACTTCGGGTATGCTGTATACTAAGTATCATTGATGCTTCTTAAGGTATGGTCTCTGGTAAACAAACCTGTCGCCCAACGTCGAGATATGGGCTGAGATGTCGCTTTGCGGGGCGGATGGGAACGTGGTCGCTTTAAGCCTAAGGTATGCCGACATTGACAGGCCATAGTCGATCTTTTATATACATGCAGTCTAGCTGCTGCGTATAATCACCGGTGATCATCGATCGATTGTTGCACGAAAACGAACTTCTGCCACGCCAACACCGCATGTCTGGAAGGCTTCCCAAGACAGAAGAACCCAAGAACCCCCAAAACAGCCGCTGGAAAACGAATTACGCAGTGTTACAGGCCTGGCAGGCATCAACTCTACTAGTATACGTGGTACCAGTCTGGTATATACTTATACCCGTAATGGGCTAACTCGACGAAAATTTAATGCGCCTAAGTCGCTAGAGACCCCCACAACACACGATACCGTGACCGAGTTGGGTTTAGGGTTGTTGGCGATCAGCAAGCGACCGCACCCTGTCTTGGCTAGTCCTGCCTGGCTGAGCGATGATCGTCCCCACGACTTTCCCTAAACCACCAGCCGTCCTGCCTGGATCCGCACCGCCCCGCAGGGGTTTGCTAGGGTTTCCCATCAGGTTAAGAGGGTCGATTCTAGGCCTGGAACACACGATGTCCTGCAGACCCTTGCGTCTTCATTTCGATTCGGGTTCTTTGCATCCTCTGACTGTCCGATAACTGTGCCATCCTCGAGTGCGTGTTCACATTGATAATGACTATACACGTGCCGATACAGCACGTCTCTACCTATTTCCCCTACTCTCTGAGCATTCGAAGACCACCGCACCACACCAACACTCTGTCTCCACGACACTCTGCCCACCTGAGATAGCATACTGTACTCACCCTCTCTCGTCTGCACCAACAAGCCCTAGCCGTACTGCAACGTACCTAATCTCACGCACCACATCGCCGTGTTCCCCTCCACCTCTCCACATATCGCTAAGTAGAGTCCACTAAGGGTAGGTATACCGTACTACTACCACCCTGACTGGCTGGCAGACAACCGCTCGTCCACTTTTCTTGGTTATACCCATTCCCCTGCCTTCCCATCTTCTGCCACTCGTTTCATAGCCCTATACTTCACTGGAAGGCAGTCAGTGTCCATCCACTGAAGCGGCTTCTGGAAACTCCTCCTTGCTGCTCCCCAGATTGCTCGCGAGGAACCGTCTCCCTTCCCAGGTGAAGCAAGTCAAACGAAGCCGCCTAACCTCGTACGCCTTCGTTGATATATTCAGTTGGTTATTGGCGGGGAACGTCGTCAAACACAGGATATCATATCTGCTGCCACTGACGATAGCAGCAGACCCGACTTGGAAAGAGGACGACCTAACTGTTGCTTGCCGATTAAGTGTCCCACGCCCGGTGCTCGGATCTGTCAATGGCCACGGCCAAACAAAACCTGATCTCTTCAAACCTCCCAGATACGTAGGAAGGGACTGTGCTTAGGCTTAGAGTCGGGAGCCTGGCGCGTGGGGATCGACCGTACACCAACAAGCAGGAAGACCACTTCATGACTCGAGAAACAAATCATAACGCACCCCATCATCCAGCAATATTGGGCGACATCCCGACGGCGGCTCCTCTTCACAAGAGCATCACGTCCGAATCTTCGCCCGCCACCCTCCCAACCTTATTCACCAAAGCGATTCGGCAAGGTCAATCCACACCAGCTACCGATGCGAGTATACCTAAGACAGGAAGGTCTGGGGAATTCGTGACGGGGATTGGTCATTATGGTTTGATACCTATTGTATCTGATACTCATACACAAATTCAAAGCATTCAGACGGATCATTCGTTACAGGAAGCGGCTCGGAAGCAGGGGGATATTCCTACCGCTACACAACATCTGCCTCAGTTTCATTCGGCGCAGACGAAGCGTTTATTAGAAGGCGAGGGTGGGGAAGGGGGCAGCAGTCAGTCGCCTACAAAGAAGCAACGGGTTCGCCTCTCACCCCCTCGAAAGATTGACCTAAGTAGCTTCACCAGGCCCACCCTGCCACCAAAGCTGGTGGAAGGACTGACCTCTCCCCTCTTTTTCTCTCGCAGACAAAAACCCGTGCTTATCCGACCACTCGGCTACACTGGGTTAGAGGCGACGACGATGTTAAAGACAGTGTGGGATGGCGCCGAGGTGACAACTCTGAAACTAGCACGAGGTACCGTCAATGCGGCGAGCCCGGCAAGATCTTCGAGTACGCCGGGCAGCTGGTCTTCGATCGAAGCAGCCGCCTTGAACCGGAGCCCTGACACACAAACCTCGGTTCCAAGTTTACAAGTACTTCAGAGTGTTGGCATCTTAGAGTTGCTCGAACACGATGATCGGCCGACATTTATTGTTGATAGCCTTAACCCCGTCAACAATACACCTACGGGACCCTTTTCAATCTTATATGCGAATCCCGCACTTCATGTGTCAGATGCCATCCGGCAACTAGTATATGGGGATTTCCACGATAGCCAAGACGGGAAGATGGAGTTCTTCAACTTTAGAACATGGGTTAAATCATGTGGCAACACCACAGAAGGACTAGATACATTCTTGCCATCGTATCATTATGGTGGTATCAACTGGACTTGTTCTATACTCAGAAACAGGTTCCGTTTCGTCAGTGCGAATACAAGTGCGGCTTCGATCGCACATACTTCTCCCGAGCCGCTCTTGGAACGGGAGACAAGTTTTGAGTCGCGGAGTCGAGGCGTGACACCAATAGCTCAACCTCAAACCCCCAGCGATGTTGTTATTCACGATCGTGATTATTTTGGTGACGTTGGTGAAATGAGCGTTGATGGCCAGGTCCCTCCGGGAATTGATAACGATGTAGGAGAACCGATGGTTATCCACGAGCCTCATCCTTTCATACCCGAAGCTCTCGTATCATTGCCTCAGCCATCGTTTGATTGGACTAGGATCCCCTTGACTCCCGATTTGCCAGATCATATTCATTTTGCCCGCACACGGGACTGGGCATCCACTCCACTTGGCCCTATTGATGAATGGTCACCAGAGCTACGTACTATATCCAATCTCGTGATGGGAAGCCCTCACCCTGCAGCACTCTACTGGGGTCGAGAGTTTACAGTGATTTATAACGAGGCTTATGTCGCTCTGGCTGGACGAAAGCATCCACAGCTGATGGGCTCGAGATATAGAGAGGCTTGGACTGAGATTTGGGATGAAATCCGACCGGTTTTTGAAAGTGCGTGCGAGTCGGGCCAAGCGACTATGAAAAACGATGATCGTTTTCTTCTGCGACGAGATGGCTTCAACGAAGAGACATTTTTCTCCTGGTCGATTGTCCCGTTAGTTGGGGAGGATGGGACTGTTGTTGGCCTTTATAACCCTTCATTTGAAAATACGCGACGGAAGATGGCTGAAAGGATGATGCTTACTCTGCGTGAAGTTGGAGAGAAGACTGCACTCGCCCGGGATATCAAGAGTTTTTGGACCCAAGTGAACAAGGGACTTGAGTATAATGAGGATGATGTACCATTCAACCTAGTTTACTCCGTTGTGGAAGATCAGGAGAGCGATATTTGTTCCATGCATTCAGGTAGCTGGATGAACCCACCCCAGCTAAACCTAGAGGCATCCCTCGGCGTTCCTCAAGCCCACCCCTGTCTGGTCGGGTCTCTGGACTTGAAGACGAGTAACGAAGGTTTTGCGCCATACATGCGGGAATCCATGTCGAATCATGGCAGACCGGTAATTTTGTCAGCAGAACAAGGAACTCTACCCGAGGGTCTTATGAACGGATTTGATTGGCGAGGCGGTAGAGAGCCATGCCGCTCGATTGTCATATTCCCGGTTCACCCAACAACAGGTAGCGACAGTGTTGTTGGCTTCATTGTGATGGGCATCAATCCCCGAAGGCCATATGATGAGGACTATCAGCTCTTCGTCAACTTGCTATCAAGACAGCTGGCAACGTCTCTCGCGTCGGTTGTTTTGTTCGAGGAAGAAATTCGGAGGGGTCAGAGGGCGGCTCAAATGGCATTGCGAGACCGCCAAGAGCTCACGGAGCAACTTCATATCCGGACACGAGAAGTTGAGGAAAGCGAACTTAAATTCACAAGAATGGCTGAGTTTGCCCCCGTCGGCATGTTCATAGCTGATTACCATGGACATATCACTTACTCCAACGACATGTGGTGGGACTTATCCAGACACAATAGGTCAGAAAGTGTCAATAATTGGATGCGGAGTGTCAAAGATGAAGATCGACCGGCTCTTGAAGTAGTGTGGCGACGTCTTGTCTCGGAGAAAGTCGCCATCACCCACGAATTCAGGTTTAAATGTTCTCGCCATGAAGGAGGTGTCATTATTGACACATGGGTGCTGATGAGCGCTTACCCAGAAAAGGACTCCGAGGGCGGGATCAAAAGCATCTTTGGATGCATCACAAACATATCACAGCAGAAGTTGGCCGAGCGAATCCAGATGCAGCGTAGAGAAGAGGCTGTTGAACTCAAGCGCCAGCAGGAGAACTTCATCGACATAACAAGTCACGAAATGCGCAATCCATTGAGCGCAATCCTTCAATGTGCGGATGAGATAGCAGAAACCCTTGCATTGCATGCGAGGGATGGTGCTGAGACGAGCGAGAATGTGAAGCTTGCTCTAACAGGCTGTCTTGAAGCGGCAAATACGATCACTCTATGTGCAAGTCACCAAAAGCGGATCGTCGACGATATTCTGACGTTGTCCAAGCTGGACTCACAGCTCCTCCTTGTTACCCCGGTCGACGTACAGCCTTTGGCGGTTGTCCAGCGGGTCCTCAAGATGTTTGAAGGGGAACTGAACACGAACGGCATTGAGATGAAGTTTCAAGTCAAAAACCGGTACATTGACATGGGCATTGACTGGGTCAAACTAGATCCTTCACGACTTCTTCAAGTGTTGATCAATTTGATGACCAACGCAATCAAGTTCACGCAGTCTCATCCGAAACGGTCCATCGTTGTAACTCTTGATGCATCTACAGATATCTCCGTGATGACTCAATCAGGTATTACATACTTTCAAAGTGATCGGTCAGACCAAGGCGACCTCACAGAGCAACGTGACTGGGGCGGCGGTGAAAAGATCAACCTTCACTTCTCTGTTCAGGACACTGGAAGGGGCCTGGATGAGCATGAGCGGAAACTGCTCTTCCAGCGCTTCTCACAGGCCACACCTCGCACCCATGTCCAGTATGGCGGATCTGGACTAGGTCTGTTTATCTCCAGAATATTAACAGAACTGCAAGGTGGCCAGATCGGTGTGACTTCCCAGAAGGGCGTTGGCAGTACGTTCTCTTTCTATATCAAAAGTCGCAAGTTAGTTGCTCCACCATCCGAAAATAAAGCTCTACCATCTGTTCCCCCTCTTACACGAGCGCCTGGTTCCTCTACTATGGTTGAAACTCGACAGCCGAAAGCCGGCATCCAAGACATGCTTAGTCATCCCGCAACGCGCGCGGCCCCAGAGCCAAGGTTCTCTGAAGACGGCAGGCGATTATTCGATGTTCTTATTGTTGAAGATAATTTGGTGAATCAGAAGGTGTTGCAGAGGTCACTCCGCAATGTTGGGAATAATACCAAGGTGGCAAACCATGGAGGCGAGGCTCTCGAAGTGCTGAAAGGGTCCCGGTATTGGCAAGGGAACGAGTCTGCCGGTGACGATATCTCTGTCATTCTGATGGATTTGGAGATGCCTGTCATGGACGGTATGACTTGTGCACGTAAAATCCGTCAACTTGAACGAGAAGGCATTATCGTTAGCCACATTCCTATCATTGCCGTAACGGCATATGCACGGCCGGAACAGATCGAAAACGCCAAGGCCGCGGGAGTGGTGAGTTTATCTATTGAGCGACAATTGTTATTCTGGTACCAACACGCTGACTTCCCTATAAAGGATGACGTCATTTCGAAACCGTTTCGAATACCCGAATTAATTCCTCGAATAGAGCAGTTGGTCGAGACCAACGCACGTTACGCTGAAACTACCGCGGCGTAATGAAGGACTAGAAAATCCCGTCCCACAATACGGCGTAGAGTATTATCCGCCTCATAATTCAGGACGCGGCATACCGTAACACTCTCTCACTTTTGCATATTTGTTCAACGGTTGCTTTAATGTGCGTTTTGCCGTGCCGGCATCTACCTGGTTTCGATGAATATTCCGTACGGCGTTCTGGGATTTGGGAGGCACTGGTGCGAGGAGCTCAAAAAAATCGGGATACATGGCATTGAGTGCGATGACTTTTTGGACTGGGTTTCGATTTCATAGAATATGAGCGATGGCAGGCGTTATTGGCAGCATAGCCTACATCCGGATTAGGCTGCTCGTTTTTTGCATAGCATACCTGGTTTCGCACGCTCGTGCAACCCGTCGTGGTTGAGAAGGAGATGATTGCCCTAATGAGCTGTGGACAGGTTGGGACGTACATACAGGCTTGAGACAATGCCATGATTAGCGATATAATATATTCATAAGAACATTAGTTCCATACCATGCATTGGTCTTGTTGGAATGCCGATGCTTCGGCCGTGAGAACAGTACTATTCACAGAGCTAGGTACGGCGGAACAAAATCCGTCTCGGTTAGTATCGTATTGTATGGGTGTCATAGCAGCCTCAGTAGGATTCGCGGATATTACCGGTAATTTTCAGCACGCCCGGGTACAACACCGGGTCGTGAACGTCCGAAACCGCTCATACAATATGCCAATAACTGGATACCTTTGCTCGCTTGGTGTGCGTGACATAGTCGATCCCTATGGTTATTGGGATATCAAGGTACCTGGTACGGTCCAATCACCCCTGTCGTGCGGACATTACCCTGAGCTCTTATATACCTCCTGACAGTTCAGCCCTCCGGGTACAATTGCATCGGGTGCTACGAACCCGCTCTGTCGACATAAGTCCTTGGATTCCGAGCCGCCCCGGAGGAAGAAAATTTGGTAAAGCGGTAGACCGGGGATTTTTTCATGGTCTGAATGGAACCACTTTGCACGGTGTTTCGGAGACATGCCGCCATACATGTGGGCACAAAGTTGGAAAGCTGCGACACAAAGCCACCTCACCTTCACCTACCTTAGTGGTGTACACTCACTTTGCGTTAAGGGGAAAGTGGAGTCTACATATCTCTGACGTACTGTATGCTATAGTAATGGGATGAGTCAAAAGCAGCAGCGGATGAGGCATTTGGGATGGATGCCTACATCCTTTGAGCAATTCTATCGTTCTAGTAAGAACAACTGTGAACTCGGAATTAAGATAGATAGGCATAGTATCATGTGTATATGCTGCAGTAAATAGAGTATATAACTTACATAATTCGGAGATAGCTATATCCCGTTTCAGTCTCTTAATACGGTATACCTAACAGTAGCGCGAGCTGACCCGGATGACTCAAGGGCCCCCTTGTTACCACCGTTACCATTGGCCTGCCAAGCTCTGCAAGCTGGGTCAGGACTGGGTCTTGGTAACGTCTTGGTCCCGAGGACGCCAAGTCGATCAAATTCCATCATCTTATCTCTCCATCCCGTTTATGCCCCTCCACGCCTCCAAGCCTTCCTCGTCGCTTACACACACACTCCATACCACCAGACCTGCCGGACCTGCTGAGGGCAAAAGAGAAAGAGAGACAAGCCATTGTAACCCGCGGGAGAGCCCTGATCCTCACCACGTGCCCCGCTCCGTCGCATGCAGCAGATTTTGGATGCGGCTGGTGATGAGAAATCAACAAACGTCGTTGGCGCAAAAGCGTGAAATGGTCCCAAGCCCCGAGTCTAATAATAATAATAATAATCATAATATTTTCTGCCTCGCAATTTGCAACTAACAGCCTTGCACCTGGCCGAGCACACCCGTCCTGTGTCGCACCGGTTCATGCCGTTTCCGTCGCCCCGGACTGTTTCATGAGCACCACCGACACGCATGACGGCCGCCTCGGCATCCCCCACGATGAATGCCTCCGCAGCAGACACCCCGTCCACGATGGCGTCGGGCATGTCGCCGCCCCTCCACTCCAATGAGTCGCCTCATCCGTCGACGCCCCTTGAGCGTAGCCATGCGCCCATGACCAACACGCCGCCCATCAGCCAGCCGCCAACGTCCAGTGCGCCTCCGTCTTTCATCACCGGCCCCATCACTCTTGACCCGTTCGCCACTCCGTCCGCAACCCTGAATCCCCGAAGCTGTGTGACATGTCGCCGCCGCAAAGTGCGTTGCGACAAGCACATGCCCTGTGGCAATTGCCGCAAGGCGCAGATCCAGTGCGTCTTTCCGGCGCCCGGCCGAGCCCCTCGACGGCCGCGTGCCAAGGACCCGAATGCTCCCCCGAAGCAGACGAGCGAGCGCGAGATGGAGCTTTTGAAACGGCTGCGGAAGTTGGAGGGCATTGTCGAAGACTTGAGCGGTCAGATTGAGTTCGAAACATACAAGCATGGTGCCAATAGCGAGTCGCCTGAAGCGACGTCAGACACAGTACACGACAATGATCGCCGGAAAACGACGGGCAGCCCGTCAGTCGACAACCAGCCCTCCGCCAACAGCGCACCACCCGGCTACTCTCTACCGCGCAGAACAGGTACCGGCGGCTCGGCGACCAGTAGTGGTCTCGCGAATGCGAAGAGCCAACACGGCGGCGACGCTGGCAAGGACTTTGGCAAGCTCGTGTTAAACGAAAAGGGCAAGGTTCGATACGTCAGCAATGCGTTCTGGACTAAAATCACCGAAGAGGTATCCATCCCCACACAGACGTGTCTGGCTTCTTACGCTAATTCGCGAGATAGATCGAGGCTCTCCGGTCAGAAACCCACCGTCTCACAGACGATTCTTCCGATTCGTCAGGTGACGAAGGCTCCCCGATCGTAGCCAATCCTCAAATGGACCAGCACATCGATCATCACGGATTCATTTTTGGGTATAGCTCGTCCAACGTCGACTTGCGATCGCTCCATCCCTTACCGTCGCAGATGCATTTTTATTGGCAGGTCTACATAGAGAATGTTGACCCTATAGTCAAGCTTCTCCATGTGCCGACTATGTCCAACATCATTAGAGATTTGCGACGCGATATGAGCACTGCTACGCCTGGCGTTGAAGCTCTGATGTTCGCCATTTATTTTGCCGCCATTACCTCCATGGAGGACGATGAGGTATGCGACAACTATTAAGGATTTTACTGCAGTGTTCTAACTTGTCATCAGGTCGTGACGAATTTCGCTACGGAGAAGCGCCAATTAATTGCACGATACCGCTTCGCCACTGAGCAGGCTTTGGCCAGAGCAAATTGTGTGACGACCTCCGAACTAGTCGTCCTGCAGGCCTTCGTTCTATTCCTCATTCTCGTACGCCGATACGACGATACCAAGTTCTCCTCGGCGCTCACTGGTTTGGTGGTTAAGATTGCCCAATCGCTAGGGCTACACCGAGATGGGACTCACTTTGACAACATAACCCCCTTCGACATCGAGATGCGACGAAGGCTATGGTGGGCCATCTGCGTCCTGGATCTTCGATCCGCGGAGGACCAGGGTTGCGAGTTGACTGTCGTGGAGCGGTCGTTTGACACCCGATTCCCATTGAACGTGAATGATAGCGACGTCAGCCCCGAAATGACCGACTTCCCGCCTGAGCGCATAGGCTCGACAGACATGACGTTTTGCCTGATTCGCTATGAGATTTGCGGCTTGTCTAGGAAAGTGCATACTGCATCGAGTGGCATGGCGCCGTGTCCCAGGGATTCGCAGATCACCCTGGAGGAACATGAGGAGAGACTTCTTGAGATGTATGAGCACATCGACCAAAAGTACCTGAAACCATGCCCAGCCAAAGAGACCGATCTACTCAATTGGGTGTCCGCCACAATCGCTAGGCTCATCATGTCCAAGATGAGTCTTGTTATCTATCAACCCCTGATGCCCTCTACGGGCACCGACCTTCCCAGTGATGTCCGTGATCGGTTATTTATGGCGTCTATAGAAGTCGTCGAATATAGTCGGGTTTTAAACGCAGAGCCCAAGATCCGCCGTTGGCGGTGGCTTTTCCAGACGTACAATCAGTGGCACGCTGTCGCATACCTTCTGCTTGAGGTTTGTCGACGGTCTTGGTCACCCTCGGTCGAGCGCGGGTGGCTTGTGTTGAACGCCACCTTTCAAAGTGATAAATATGTCGACTCCGCCAAACCCGCGATATGGGTATTGTTACGGAAGCTCATGATTCAAGCTAAGAGGCATCGGGAGAGCGAGATTGCACGGCTGCGGGCCAACCCCCAGGCCGCCGAAGAGCTGGATATCGAGGAACACAACAAGGTGCCACCAGCTAGTTTCCAGCACCTACCCAGCTCTGTGCGTAGCACGCTCGCACGGGACCGATGGCGGAAGCTGGTCGGCACGGGCGGCGAAGATCAACCGACGCCTGTCAATTCCTGTCACAGCAATGACGGCAGCAATAACAACTGCAACAATAAGAACAGTATCGTTTCAAAAACGCCGTCGACAGCACCTCAACAGGTGAGACCGAAAACAGAAGAGGTGCAGTTCAATGACCTTGACTGCGCCATGAACGAACCTTTTTTCAGCCCACAAGATCTCTTCCCTTTGGCATTTGCAGGAGATCCGACTGAGTTCGTGAGGCAGGCCGTCATGAATGGCGACGTCTTCGCGACAGCCACGCCAGCCTTCAAGTCTCCGCAGGCCAGCCTTCCTATCGAGACCTTCAATACGAGAGGGGGCAACGCGCTCCCGAACCTGGGAGCGGGTAGTAGCGTGGAGGTGGGGGGGGAAGGCAACTCGGCGAACGCGATGAGGGACGACCACCCTCCCCCATGGCTCTGGAACGCCCAGGCCATCCCCAATAACTTCACGGGCTACAGCAATAACGTGGCCCTGAGCGACGACCCAGACGTCAACATGGACGCCGGCGAAGTCGTCAACTGGCAGAACTGGATGGACTCCGGGCTGGGTATCAACGGCGTGGGCTTCACGGGCGGTATATAAAGTTTAAGGTGCTCTCTCTTGTTATAGTACGCAAATAAGTTCCATCCGTCCAGGATATTGTCGTACCTATTTATTGTATGTATATATGTAAGTACTTCGAAGCCGTATATATATATACTTGGTGGCATGGTAAATGTTCTTGGAACCGGATGTATAGAAGGAGGAAGCGCCGCTCATTTGAAAAAGCATATGATTGTGGGAATATATAGGAGTATGGTGGTGGTGGTGGTGCTGAAACGCATATCAATGAGAATCGGGGAGTTGGGAATGAAACGAACTCGCCTGGCGCAGTTGCTGGGTTTTTTTTGGCGGGGAGGGAGAGGGTTTTGGATTGCTAAGCGCTATTGAAATTTTACGATCTTCCTCTGGTACCCTTGACAATTCGAAGTCCGCTCGTTTATGAGTTCCAAGAAACATTTTTTCTGATTTTTTTTTAAAAGCTTGTAGGTACTATCCAACATTATGGCTGTGACAGGTGCGCAAAGCGGGCCGCGGGGGACTCGAAAACAACAACTAAAACCCTACCATCTACCTACCTCGTAAGGCAGATCACATGTTGACATTAAGAGTTAAAGGGAATAGATTGATTAATTCGAATCTACAGGACACACCAGGGCACATACACTAGGCAATGCGCATGGTATTTGTATTGGGGGAGCGTGAGCTATTTTGGCCAGCCCTCGCCGCGTGGCCGATGCCAATACGGGATGGCTACGTCTGCCGACTCCTAGCTTCGAGGTCGGAGTGGTAAGGCCTCGAAAACTAGCCTAAACCTGCCCAACCAACTAAAAGGCAAACTAATAAAACAAAAGCCAAAGATTTAAATGCGTAGATCAGGAAATAAGGAGAGGCGGGCGGGTAGAATTTTCGTTGTTTTCGAGCCGAATGTGCCTGAATGTGTAGTGTTGCAGAGGATAGATTCCCTGAAACCCTGTAGAACAATCCAAGAAAGCATACATGAAAGTTCTAAGCCGCCGCTTGGGAAAAAAAGGGGCTATATAAAAACGATAGAGAATTTCAACGCATGTATCTCCGACTAGCCATATCCCTAGAGTCCTGCCGCATTGCTGTGCTCATGGTTACTTTCCAGCGTCTCGAGATGTTCTGCATCCTCGTTAACCCAAGCACAGGAAGGGGAAAGATCAAGCTCGCTATCGAAGTCAGCCGCTACATCGGGCGGGGTTTCCAGTGGCATTTCCATGGGCCCTAATTGGATGTACGACCAAATCCGCACCTTTTCATCTTGAGACGCAGTGGCAAAGTAATCACCGGTTGGGCTTGCGGCTACAGAATTGACCCAACTTTTATGCCCACAGACCGTGAGCTGTGTTTGGCCAGTACGAGAATCCCAAAACTGAACTTTGCCGTTCTGAGAGCCAGCGAGTACCCATTGAGCATCAGAAGTGAGCGTAGCACTAAAAATAGAGCCCTATTTACGTCAGATTACTACTAGTGATTAAGTGAAGGTGGGCTATTGACTCACAGCGTGCCCTTCTAACATTGTGGTACTGCTTATACTCTCTGCTTGCAGGTCCCACGCCCACAATTTCATCATAGACTCGCCGGGACTGGTGCCGAGGGCGACGAGTTCGCGTCCGTTTGGTAAGAATGCAATGCCGTGAATACCATTTCTCCGAGTACCATTGCTCAGGAGAGGTTGGGCCAAGGCCCCCGTAAAACTATCCCACACCCAGAGAGAACCGTCACGACAACCCGCGACTAGGAATCTCATGTCGGGCGAAATGGCAACCGATGCGACGCCGTCGTTCAAATTCTGTGTCATAAAGCATGTCTCGGTCTCGATATCCCAGAATTGCATAGTACTATCGGCACCTCCAGAAGCAATAGTCCGGTTATCACCTCCGAATTCGACCGAATTAATTCTTCCCTGATGACCCCGGAAAGTATTGCGGATGGTTCTCGTAGTAATATCCCAGACCTACCAAGATCAGCACTGGTCACAAAGAAGATGAGACACGGCCTACCTGGATTAAACCGCTTTCATTTCCGGTAGCTACGTACTTGCCGTCTGGGCTAAAGCAAACACTACTCATGATACTGCTCACGGTACGATCAACACTTTTATCGTGAAGGGTACAGACCCACTTTCCCGTGGCCACAATATGTATATGGAGTAATACGGAGTATCCGGTCGCTAGGTACTCCCCGTCGAGACTGAAACGAACACAAGCTACTCTTCTCTCATACTGCAGAGTATATGCTAAGTCGACATTGAGAACCAGCGGCGTATCAAGGTTATAAACGACCGACCAGTCATCCCTCCCCGTTTTTAAAGAGGTCGTCGCTTGGTCGATAACGAAATTGCTCGGCAAGTTGCCCTGAGATAGCCCATTCCCAACCCCAATTAGCATTGGGCGCATTGGGCGCACTAAGTTAAGAATATCGTCGTGACCACACCGAGTAGCTATGTTTAGAGCGTCCACACTAAGTAAGTTGGATTGCCCTTGTTGCAAAAGATACTGCACAACAGCAAAATGCCCTTGGCCACAAGCATAACCGAGTGGTGTTACTGTCGAAGGGTAGAAATGGACATCGCGGCACTCGGGGTGGCCCCGCGGCTGTAGATCAGTCCGAATTTTCCCTGTTTCAAGCAGCAACTTGACAATGTCCAAATGGCCGAGCGCACACGCTTCGCAAAACGGTGACCGTCCGAGCGCGTCAGTTCGGTCCGGTTGGCATTCCTCTTGGCTGACAAGTAGGTGCACGATGTCCAAATTGCCAGCCGCCACCGCTGCGTGCAATGCGGTGCGTTTACGTTGATGTCCAGCAAGAATAATATTGGCCCCTCTCTTTAGCAACATCTTGCATATCTCGAAGTGGCCATATTTTGCTGCCAAATAAAGTGGTGTCTTTCCCAAATTGTATCCGCTCAGTTGGTTGACGTCTACTCCGGAATCCAGTAATGCGCCGACTGTAGCTAAATCGCCCTGTTTAGCAGCCGTCCAGATTGTTACCTTCTTCCTGCTGATGTTGGGGAACCTCGTCTCCTCATTGTCTGGTTCAGGGTGGTGACTCTTCTTGTGCTGATCTAGTTTCGCACGTGTGTCATATCCAAGTTGAAATGCGAAGCAACTTTCGAGGGGACAGCGGAACGGACGGTCGTGACGATTTGTGTGTTGTTTGCGATCTTCGGTGTTTTCAAACCCTACAGTGAAAGATTCGCACCATGGCTTTGTACATTTATAAGGTGTTATATTTCCATGGAGGTTAGTAAGAATCTCGTGTGCTGTAGGATCTAAAGCTCGCCGGTGAAGCGTCTCTATTGTTTTCCGAATTAAGATTGTTCGGTGTTCTATATTCAAACACTCGTTTCTCTCATAGCTGTTTCCAGGGAATTCCGCGATGGTTCTGGCAACTTCATCGTGGCTTATTGCATCATGGCCGCTTTTCGTCTTCGACGGCAGTCTGTAAGATTCAAGAAAGACTCTGGCACTCGCCATTACCTCTAGAAATTGATCGGGGTCCAACGTTACAGACACTCTTGTGCACTCCCGGAAATGGTCGAACCAATACTGGACGGCGTAGTCTTGGAGAGCGTAGAATCCCTTGACTGCATGGGTAACAATGTCTTCCTCGTTGATCCCAAACGCAAATGGCGCGGACGTAAGGTATCTTGAACAGAAAGTGGCAAGCCTGGCATGCTCGAAGCTGGCGTCAAGCCACTTTCTTCGGACAAGATACCTTCGAATATTAGCTCACGTCTTGACGACAGTAGACAAAGGACTCACTCTCGAGCAGTTTCATGAACAATCTTGATAATGTCCTCGGGACTGTTCTTATTGGTCGCATAATGTACGTCGACGAGAGATCCGCAAAGCTCTTTGCAAGTAACCCTGAGCCTTCTTTCCTCGTAGTCAATGTCCCCTTTGATTGGGTCGATACAGAAAAGCGATTGGATTTCGCGCCATCGCAGGAGCCGCCTGGAGCAAATAATCCAGCCCAAGATTTTCTTCGCATCCTCGCGTTCAGCCGTCGATGACATCTCAAATATACGCACAGCCACCCTTTCATATCTATCATAGAAGCATCAGTTAGTTCAGGATTTGAAACTTCCATTTACCAAGCACGAGATCACTCACGCCTTCTCGATTCCCTGAGGGAACGTGCCTGGTTCAATCTCTTCTTTGAGGCGAGACAGTCGCGTTTGGTTCAACAGATTCTCCAACACCACACGTGCGTATAGGAACATGCCTATAATCTTATTAGCACCGGTAACTGGCATCTTGGATTTATTAGATATTACCTTGCGCTGCATTTGTGACCTTGAGTATAATTTCCTCTTCCATTTCTAGCGGAATCTTAAACTTTTCACGTATCTTCCCACCAAAATCCCGACAATATTGACGAATATCCTCAACGTGCCGAGATGCTTCCAAGGAAATATACGGTTGGTCTGATAGCAGCTTGTCCAGAGTACCATCTCGTTGGCCGCAGAATAGAACACGTAATGCCGCATTAGTCCCCGCCAGTCCTCCGTTTATAAGGGACAGAAACCATCCCACCGACTTTGCGGCTTCATTCGGGGCGCATTCGTCCAGGCCGTCAAGCACAATGTAGGAGATGCGATAGCTTTCTAAAGCAGTCTTGACTAAACCCTCTAGAACCTTTGTGGACCGCAAATTAACACCTTCAGTAGACGACACCTTCTCAAAAAGATGGTCTGATATGGCGGAATCTCGCTCAACGAGTTGTAATAAGATTGCTCGGAGTGAACTGTTGTGTGAGACCTTGTTTGGCTGTTTTTGCTTGAAGTAAAAGTAAGCAACACAGTGGTTTTTCCCTTCAGAGCATTTATTATCCAAAAATCTCTCGGTAACAGCAGACATCAGAGTTGTTTTTCCTTGACGTTGTTAGCACTTCGTAGAGCCTATTTCAAGACAACCTACCTGCACCGGGTATTCCGTTGACATATAAGACACCATGCCCAGGGGTGTCGTAGTTGGACCAAGAGCAGAAACTAGGATCCTCAAATATCCACGTTCCTGAACTATATCCGTGTCTGTCCTCGGTCGACATTTCTTGATCAAGCTTATAATTCGGAGCCTCCAGCTTTTCTCGGACATAACATACCTCCCGCCTATGCTTTTCGGCATCCTCTTGGACTGTTCGATTTCTTTGCCTTGCATACATGTCCGAAATATCCTGACGAAGTTTTTGGACCTCGTAGAGAGTTGCCGATCCCTTCTCACTTTCCAACAGTTCACGTCGCTTCTCCATACTTTGCAGAATTGGACCGAATTTACTGTCGAAGGTTTTCCAAGTCGAGTGGAATAACTCCTTCCATCCTGTAGAGTTTCTTCATTCGTATCAATCGGGAAAGGGGGGGGGGGGGGCGGGGGGAAGTGAAGGGACATACTGGGCCGCCTGAAGACCGAGAGCGCCGCTTGATGAAACCTTAAGATGTCTGAATAGTAGTCTTCCAGGACAGTGGCTAAAGGAGAGTGTTTTTCGAAGGCAGCCTGGTAACGCAAAAGGCCGGGAATGGCATTCCCTATCTTGTCATAAACGTCGAGCAACTTATCGAAAGAATCCATATGGGTCTTTGTGATCTAAAATCAAGGACTTCGTTAAGCTCTAGGCTCCAATAAGCAAAGTTTCACGGCTGATACTCACGCCGAGAAGGAATTTGATTGGCCCCTCTTGATTGTTAGCAAGCACTGGCTGTGAAAACTGCTGCCGCCACTCACCCAAATGAAGCATACGATCTCATTTACGTTCGCAAACACTTCAACGACTTTGCCAAACTGTTCCATGGCTTCCACGAAGGCCGCAAGCCGTCGCATATGCCGAAGTTTCCCTTCCCGTCCATGCATGTCCTGGATATCGCGGCAGATATCACGGACATCACGTAACGTGCAGACCGAAAATTCATCGACGAGGTTCGGAGGGAGGGCCTTTTTAAAGCGATCCAGCGCTTTTTGAAAGCTATCCAGCCTCGGCCCCGTCATCTTAGACTGGAATTGCTTAAGGACTACGGGGCTCTCATGGCATGCCACGCAGTATGTGCGCTACGGTTTGGCGTTCCGCGATCAAGAGCAAAATAATGATGATCAGAAACAAAGGTCAAGAAACCTACAGGGTAGTGACTGAGGTAATTACAGGTGCCCGGTATCAATGCTATATAAGCAATGGAGTGCTTGAGGTGGCATCCACCGTGAGGGGTACTTACCTCAGCCGGGTAGGTCAGGTAGTTTTATGCACTGTTCCCTTGTGTCTTCCCTACCTACATATAAGTAGGTAGGTAGGTAAGGAGCGTTATGCGCGACAAGACGGCAAGGCATTATTAGCAGGCCTATTCGAGGTTGCATACGGCGCGAGGTGGACTGGGCCTGCCGCGTCACGCCAGGGCTGTACCTCTCCCTGGAACTGGCCATAGAAAAGGTACCTCAGCAATGCATCGATGTGACACGAAAAGCCCCGCTAGGCATTCCCTTGGGCAATCCAGCTTGGCACATCGCCTATATCAGGCCGCTGGGACGCAGCCTTGAGAAGTAAGTGGCTCTTAGTTCCCAAGCACGGTGTGCAAGCCCATTACGCTGCCTCCACGAACAGGGCGGCCCATCCACTCCAAACACAATGCCAGCACGAGGTTTTGAAAGTCCTACTAGCACCGAACTCCCCGACTATGAAATCTGCTATGGCGCGGTAAGACACGGCTTTTCTCGGCGTTATCAATTCGTCACGTCTCACACTATATCTTCAGTTATATGATGCGATGGCGAAGGGCCTGGGCAACGCCCGGATATCCGATTCACCTACGAATACCGAAAGCGCTGCGCCGTTCACGAATTTTCGTGTGCAAGCGAAAGACGACATTCACATACTCCACTGTGAGTCCGGGAGCGAATTTGCTGTCCTGGATACCCGGACCACCTCCCGTTTGAGCGCTCTTAGCGGAACGTCAATGTTGCGGTTTGAAGCCATTGTCGAGTCCAGCGTTTTCTCGAAGCGACAGCGGGGCGGCAAAAAAAGGGTGCGAATATTCCCCTTATCAATCAATGTCTTCGGCTCGATATCAGCTGCGGACGACGTGGCTTATCGATTGTCAAAGGTGTCTGCGTTTCTCCAACATCCTCAGTCCTTGCATGCAGAGGTCGAATATCATAACCCACAGCTTCTCACCTTCGCTAACGATGACTCGAATATGCGAGACCTTGTCGGTATAGGGAACAACTCCCTACGGACTCTTAATATCAATATCATAGGAGAGGTTGAGAGAATACTGGAGTCGCTGACACACACAAATGCAGCCTCAGAGCAGGAACTGGAGTTACCTACTGGGCTGCTCTCCAAGCTGAAAATGCAAGTATTAGAGCTGTGTATTACGATGAACCATTCGTGCTAAAGAAAGAAAATTTAGGCATCAACAAGATGGCGTACGTTTTATCCTCCAACGGGAAAAACAAGCATTCGCGCGGCAGCTTTGTGGACGGCTACGCCAAGCAGTCGGAATTCAGTATGCAAAGGCCGGCCGCCTCTCTCAAGGACATCGTTTCTAATGTCTTGTCAGAATCGATTCGCCGCTATCTATATGTTTTGGCGGTTTGATTGCCGATGTGATGGGGCTCGGAAAGACGCTTACAATGCTCACGGCCATCTTACAATCTATGCCAGATGCAGAGGACTTCGGGAACTTTTACGAGGAGTCTGGGGACGAACTCATGATGAAAATCCGCACCAAGGCGACACTGGTAGTCGTATCATCAGTTCGTAGGTAAAGGAGGCGGCACATTCGATCGATCATGTTCTAATTACTCGTAGAGCTCCTCGAAAGTTGGATATCGGAGATACAAAGGTAAGCACCAATAGCCTGTTACCTAGATTTAAGTGCTGATTCTGGTAGCCATTTTTCGCCAGAGGCTCTACGCTTTGTTTGTTTCCATGGCCAAGACCGACCTCGGGACTCAGAAACTCTGAGGTCGGTTGATCTAGTACTAACCACGTATGCAACACTGGCCGCGGACTATGCTGGTCAATGTACCCTCGATGAAATGGAATGGTATCGTGTAGTACTCGACGAAGGTATAGACTCTTGGTACCTCATGTGCTCATGCACTTCTTCTCTTACGAGAATACTGAATAGCTAACTCAATCCAGCCCATTGGATCCGAAACTCTAGTTCCAAGCAATTCCGGGCGGCAGCAGGCCTCCATACTAAGAGGAGGTGGTGCCTCACGGGTACTCCCATCCAGAACAAACTAGATGATCTGACCTCTCTCGCTCATTTTCTCCGTCTTCCGCCCCTGTCAACCAGAATGGCATTTCAGAGGCACATTCTGAGCCCGCTTTCAGAAGGCGGGCTTAACTGTGCAAAGCCTCTACAAGTATATCTTGAGGCTTACTGTCTTCGCAGAAGCGAGAAGTGCCTGACACTACCACCTTCTTGGCCAAAAGACGTGACGCTCCAACTTTCATCACCAGAGCGGCAGCTTTACAATCGTATATTAGATAACACAAAGCGGCAAATTGATTCCCTTGTCAGTAAGCGCGATAACAGTACCTGCAGCAAACTTTTCACGGCCATGCTAAGAATGCGCATGCTTTGCAATCTTGGAACGTTCTCATGGATTGGAACTAGCAAGGGCGCTCTGAGACGGCGTCATTTAGAAATCGAATGTGAACGTTGTTCGGCTACGGACGAAGACACCCTTATGCTGTTAGAAGGTTGCTCATTCTGCCCAGATTGCGAAAGGCCATTAGGCCTATCCAGTCCCCTCCCCGACTCCGTCGATGGCAAGAGCAGCGTTGCAGACAATGGTCGTCCTGATGGGGACATGATCTTGGACAAGGTGGCTTGTCATCTGGCAGTACAGAAGAATTCATTCCCACGAGACGGGTTTTCGACGAAACTTAATGCAGTAGTGCAAAACATAGCGTTGAGTGGACCGGCTGACAAGAGGTAAGTATTTATCCATACCTAGAACGATCTTGAGCTAAGTTAGGAAGCATTGTCTTCTCCTACTGGACTTCCACATTGGACCTTCTCTCCCAGCTCCTGAGACAGGCAAAGATTTCGTACCGTCAGGTTGACGGCCGGACGAGTTATGTGGAGAGATCTAAAGCCCTCAAGTCCTTCAAGGAAGACCCCGAAGTACTCGTCTTGCTTATGTCCATTGAAACCGGCGCTGTGGGGTATGTTCATATCAAACAGGCATATCTTTGCTTACACGTATACTTACTTCACAACAGATTGAACCTGACAGTTGCCAACAAAGTGCATATTGTCGAGCCTCAGTGGAATCCATCTGTAGAAGAACAAGCCATTGCGCGTGCCCTACGAATGGGACAAACCCGAGAAGTTATGATTATCCGATACATGGTAGAGAACACCGTAGAGCAGGTATTAAGCTTCAACACTCATTCGTCTCTTGGGTACAGAGCTAACGCAACGGTTCTAGAACATCATCAATCTCCAGCAAAAGAAGAAGCGGCTTGCAAAACTCACTTTCGATACAGGGACGGAAGCCCCTCCAGATATGCTTGAGGTAAGGCGCCGATGGTGTCAACGAGCTCATCTCATGCTAATAATGTTGCAGGATCTTCGGTCGATGTTTGACATGGATTCTAAATAGCGTATACTAAGCAGAGCGTCGAAAAGCTTGTTAGATAAAAGCGACATATCATGGGAACATAGAGAACAAAGGCAACCGCACAGGAAACGAGGCTTCTGCTTTCAATGATTGTTGGTGGGCTAGGGCAGTCTGTATATAAGGGCCACTTGGAAATAGCTCTGCTCTAATAATTTAATCTAGCAACACATCCCAGCGCTAAGTATCCTTTGGCAAACTGAAGATCAGACCCTCAGAAGCTGCCCCGTGCAGCCCTATACGAGTGTCTCCAATGGCGTCCTGTAAACCTGTTGGGCGGCTCAGTGCACCAGAAGCTATGATCCTAGTCTTCACACTGTCTTCCACCTCTGCAAAAGCCATTACCAGGACGTTCGATTTCCACGGTTGAACAGTCTCCGTTGCGTCCGAAAGATTGTCGCACCTAGAAAGACGTATGACAAAACCAAGACGAGACTGGGCAGGGATATCCAATCTAAGACCAGATTCGTCAGCAACACGAGCCCATTCACGAGGCACCACGATATGACTCACACCATCGGATCTTGAAATAAGCCTGTGGAGAAAAGACATCCACGTCGTACCGATCTGTCTGTGGCGCGGGCGTGGCCGCCGCGATGTTGTTCGTCAGCGCTCGGGCCAGGTTCAACGTCCAGTTCCGCAGACCGTCGCCGTGCCGATAGACTCCTTCCAGCAGACCGATGTTTGCCGTGTTCGGTGCGCTGAATCTATAGAGGTTCAGCAAGTTTCCAATCTGCGGCGACGTAGCTGTTATTGTACGGGACCAAATTCGCCGCTGTTTGCACTCCGGAGTTAGCAACCACCGCGACAGTTGAGAATTCAAGCCATGCTTCGGGTGCATGCAGGAGTGATGAGACCCGGAACATGCTAAAGGGGAGAATAAACGACACAAGGAGACGAATTCGCTGATATTAGCGCTTCCAGATCCTCGAAATCGGATATTCCGTAGTAGGGAGGATCGGAGAGGGCCCAACCGCTCTTCGGATCAACGAAGTTGAGACCGGGTTGCTCACCGTTGGCGCGAATTTCCGTATAGCTTTTTGTCACGCTGTACGTGGTCGTCCCGTTTTTGACGGAGAGATCATAGTAATCCAGGGCTTTCGTGCGTCAGCGTGAGCTCGATTCGGCCTAGGTGCATACATACATAACCACAGCGCGTGCTCGTGCGCTTGAATTGGCGGCAATGCCAGTGTCGACGTTTTCGAGGCATTGATCCACGGGCCGGCCACGCTGGGCGGCAGACCAATAGCGGCAAATTTCATGACGTACGAGTGGGATGTATCGTTGTACGCGAGCGACGGGATATCGGGATGGGAGCCATTGTAGCCAAGTTGAGTCGCATTCCAGATCGCAAAACGATCGTTTGCCTTTAGTATGTTGTAGCCATGCTGGAACGTGAGAGTTGGGCCGGTCGGCAGGCTGTACTTGCACGGCTTCCCAACAGCTCCGCAGAGGTCATTGTTCCTGAAACTGGACGGTGCAGTCTCGTTGCAGGGCGGCATCTCCCAGCTGCAGGAGCCTTTATTGTCCAGCTGATCGGTAACATCGGTGCAACTACCATCAATGGCCAGCGGCGGTATTTCTATGAGGTGTGTACAGTCTCCCGACAGATACTGCGCTTGCAAAGGCTGAGCAATGCTCCCCGGCACCTATGATCGCAGACAGTGTCGAGAAATCTACGGAATATTGAGGGAGCCTAATTCGACGCCATTCTTCATCACGATAGAAGCGTATCTCTGGCGGCGAGGGAAAGGGTCCGCGATTGTAGTCGTATATCTCGTATTATGCACCTCCGAGGTGATCAACTGCTGGGTAAAAGTAACGAATGTCAGATGGAGAATGGTGATTATAGCACCCAAGGCTGCAACACTCCTTCAAAAAGTAAGTATAGATACGTTCTGTACCGCAGACTCGACGGACAGGCGCCTACAGAGGTCCTTGTTTTAAAAGCAGGGCCAGACTACCCGTAGGGCCTCTAGAAGCATCATGATATAGCTGAAGGTCTTGCGCTGGTCGGGTGGTTAGGCCACTACTCGTTCGCAGTTGACCAAAGCCATTCCACAGGTTCTAGCTCAGGGAGGCGCCCACTATTGTTGCCATTGAGCTGCTGATGCCAGTAGTGAGCATCGGGTTAATCTAGTTGAGCGTTAAAGGACCCCAGCTGCGAACTGGCTGGCTATTTATGACGGCAAGAATGGCAACGAGCGCGGCCAACGCGATCAGAGCGACGATCAGCATAACAAGCTCCTAGCGCTACTATTGCAAAACCGGAGGCTACTAAACATTTGCACTAGCTCCTGCCCCTGCCGTTGGAGGCTTGGGCGGAGAGTCCAGCTTGTCCATTTCATGGCCAAGAAGACTGTCGCGGTCGCGTTGGAGTTCATCGGCCATTGCCAAGTATCTTGAGCCAAAGTCAGTAATCGTGTACTTAACAGCGGGAGCTCCCGTGCGGTTCTTGGCGCCAAGCAAGCAGACAACTACTAGATACTTATAAACAGCACACCGGCTTAGAATGACGCCACTTCGCGATAGAACCGGTAGCCAGATTCGACCCTATGGATCTGCTATTTCTTGGGGGCCAAATCCTTAATCAATCAGTTGCGACTATACACTTACATCGAAGCGTCGCGCTAACTATATACAGCTTTGGTTTTCTTAAGCGGTTTGCTCTATTTCGAATCGAAGTGTCGTAGGACGGTTCGTTTCGAAAATACCGGAACGAAGCGTCCGCAACACTTGGCTTCGTAACTCTTCATAATCCCAGGATTACAGGAGCTTTGTTCGCTTGGCGCGGTGCTTCGATTCGCAGTGTATGTAAGTAGGTAAGGCGCGATATATTGAGATCATGACTGCCCGGTACCAGGACTATGAGAATTAGGTAGTTTGCCGGCTAATGCTCGTAAACAATACAAGCGTAATAACTTCAGCTTCTTTAAATGAAGTTAGGGCAGAGGCGCCGCTGCAAATATATTATGCGATAGAGAGGCGAAGACAACCATAACCTCCTCAGTCCGCTCCAGTCAGTCCGACAAGTTTCCCGGTGAGAGAATAATGGTAGCCCCGAACTTCTCTTATTCTATATCGGTTTAATTCTCTTTACTTTAAACTTCATGAAAAAAATAAATAAAAAAATAGAGTTACGACAGCGCCTGAAATCAATAAATTTGTTCCACTGTCGTGGAGGCAAGGGTCATATAAAAGAGCCTGTGATGTAGGGCGCAAGTAGTGAGCATAGGGGATTATTGTTGGATCCTGGATCCCTTAGTCCTATACTAACTCTTCATTATTTCTATGCGGACTCCCTCTTTTCGTCCTTGTCCTCTCTCCACTCTCTCCATTTGAACAGATATACAGATAGGGGTTTTCGTTGCATGTTAGAGATAGCTTTTGCGGTCACGCGGTATTTCATGCCCGTCCGCCCAATTGGCTCAAGATGTCTTGCGAAGTGCGGCTACTATATTAGGTCTTGCCTGTAGGGAGACGCTACCTAGCGAGCGAGCCGGCGCGCGAGCCCTGTAGCTCGCGTTGAAACCAGCGTACTCGGCCGTGTCCCGCCCATTCTCATATGCGGGCGTTTGCCTACGATTTTCATCCATGCCACTTCTATAAGTCCATATGTCACCAGCCCGAGGGCGGTCGACGGTGTTCGCGGGCGAGGAATGCGAGAGCGGCACTAGGGTGAGGTTGGCATGGTTGGTAGAGGTCGGCGTATTGGTGTTTGTGTTGTTATTGGCCGAACACCCCGGAGAGGACGGGACGGCGGGAGATGGTGGGTGTAAGCGCCGTTTCCGTAGTAAGCTCGCGAAACCGTCGTCAGCCGTGGTTTTCGCGGATGGTGGATATGTCGGCCGGGGAAAGATCTGGCCCGGTCGCTAGCGCAGGGGGCTTGTGCCTTCATTCACGCCCCGTGACTCCTGTATGGTGATACTTGGCTGTGCGTTCGGTTGCGGGTTAGCTAGCTCGTCACGAGATGAACTGGTCGCCCGTATTTGGCGTTTACTCGGCGACAAAGACTCTATGAATTCTGGTATTCCATATGTGGGCGCATCAGCTCGGCGAGGCTGACATTCCGTCAGGCCTGTAGCTATACATTCCGAGATGACATGTTAGCGAAGAGAATATCCGAGGAATTAGTATGAGTAGACCCTTACCACCTATCTCCATGTTTTTCTTCCTCGCTTCATTTATAGATCCGCCGATGACTAGTTGCCATACACTTGACTTAACACATATCTTCTCATAGAATTCTCAGGGGGCTAATTGATGGCCTGGCGCTGAGGCGGCTTCTTTGCTTTCTGAATTGCATCTGCAGAGCCTTGAGTCCGGATAGGAAGAGAGGTTTTTATGCTGTTTCGGTTCAAGGATGATGCAGTTTTGTGCTCAACTCGCAGTTGGATGGTAGTTTCGTTGGTAACACAGTATTTAAGATTCTGCGTTATGGTTTTTGTTGCTTCATTAGCACGCCGACGAAGCTGTGAGCTTTCCCCAGTCTCATTGTCCGATCCTGAGGGCAACATCGCATCGATATTAGCAGCGTGGTGTTTAAGGCGGCCGAGCCGGACCCCTATTCCATTTAAAGCTTTCTGTTTGAAGGCATTAAACTCTCGGCACTCTTCTTCGTATTGGTCTACCTCTGGTTCAACTCTGTCTCTTGCCGGGGTCATGATGATGGCGAGGTGTCATAGACGTAATAATGACTACGATGTTGATGATAATGATGAATCTAAATTACTTCTATTTGTATTGTTTGCAGATCGACGAAGAAAACGGTCCCAGAAAAGAATTGGACGGATGGTGGCGGTGGCCCTACATCCAAGCTCTGGAATAGATATATCTTCGGGCAGCTTCCATGCATAAATCGCGAGACATCGTTGTGGCATATCTTGTTCACCATTATTAATTTCACTAAAAAAGCCAGTCGATCGACAGGTCTGCCCCAGCATGTCATAGCTTAGATTTCCAGTTAAGCTCGGTTGCTCATACTTACCCTTCACTTCATCCACGATGTTAGTGAACAGCGTTATAGAGCGGATTACGAACTACCATAAGAGTTGAAACTGCGCGACTAAGAGCTTTCTGTGCATAGATCAGCCTAGCACATAAATGCCCACGGTGCTTTGGAACATTTTATACAACCAAAAGTGCTCGAGACCTATCTTAGGTTCCGTACCAAATTTTTTTCATGTGACTCAGCTCGCGACGGTGTGTGTCGTCCCTTTTGATGCAAACGCGAAGTCCAGTGTCTGGAATCCAATCACGTTAGACGATGAGGTACACTTTCCCTCGCTTCTCTGTCACATGATAATAGTAACGTGTGCATACAATTTGTCTCTAATCACCAAACAAGATCCCACTTTTCCCATAATATGCGTATTGGTATCCACGCCGTTCCGCTATGCTCTGTGGTCAACTGGGGGTTTCAACGTCCAGGTCTACGCCCAATTAGAAAACGCTAGCTGGTTTTCGAATGCTATTCACTATCGCCGTCGGCGAGAGAATTAGCGGCAAAGTGATATGCGCCACCCCTCCCGCTCCTTTAAAAAAAAAACCTTCCGAGCAATCTTTTAATAGCCAATTTTAGAGGTATATAGCGCTGCCAATGCGTTGGCCATTGCCAGTCTGACACTAAGCCGCCTGCAGCTGCCCAAGTAATGCCCACATCAGCTCATCTCAACACTCAACTAGATCAGCCTCATTTCGGGTCCGGCACAGCCTGACTATTGGGCTTCAAATGTACACCGGCATCGGAATCCAGAGCTGAGTTTCACGGTAGTAAAGGTTGTCCTCATTGCCATAAGTCTACAAGCAGATAATCCGTTCAGTTCTCTAGGGCTTGCGCTCGCCGTTGTCGCAGCTACGGACGGCGCCGGACAACAGGGAACTTGGAAGGGGCAGTTCTTCGACGACATTTGGGACGGCCATTCTATAAGACTTACTGCCCAAGTATATTCAGCTTACCTGGACCCACCAATTGGGGTGAGCCCGCCGCTTCAAGCTCACTCGGCCTGGGTGAGCCGGGCTATGCTGTGACAATCTCAAGGAGAACCTCCATCATTTCCATCTTACCAACTAGATATGGTCTGCAAGCCATCGCAATGCCTCCCCGTAACCCTGTTTAAAGCAGGGGAGCACATACACAGCTCAATAGGCCGACCACGGATTAGCTCCAAGCCGAGCTCGTAGCGCAGTTCCTCCCCTGAGACAGCATAAAGATGGTCGATCTTGTTTCCTAATACCACGATCGGAATTTCCTGTATCTCCTTCACGGCTAGCAGAGCATCGAGCTCGGCCTTCACCTCAACGAATCGCTCATGATCCGCTACGTCAATGAGGAACATGATCCCGGCGACATCGTGGAGATGGTCGCTCCAGAGTCGTCGGCGTTGCTGGTCGCTACCGAAATTAATCGCCACGAACCTGACATTATGGATCACTAGCTCTTCCGATGTGGGACGTGGGGTGGGTTGGAGACCTCTCGGCCTATAGTGAGCCATTTGCATCAGTAATGTCGACTTTCCAGCATTATTTAGTCCGAGGACGAGGATCTCGGTCCGCTTGTTAACCAGACCGAAAAATCCCATGAAGCTGTAGACCCAGTCAAGAATCTCCATCTCACCGGTCGGTATAAGAGCTTCTGTTTGTTGTTCAAATCAGGGATGATGAAATGGCAATCGGCACTGGACAAGAGTAACCGCCAAGGCACTGTGTCTTTTTCCGCGCAATGGTGAGGCCACATCTCATATGGGCTCGGTATTACCACAGGAGCTTCACTCGTTGGACAAGCCTCGATTCATGTAATGGCGGAGACAGTGCTAAACTATTTGTCTAAGAGGAAGGTTAGTCAATATGCAGCATTAAAGGCGGACGAGGACACAAACCAAGCCAGGTTTCTTTATTTATTTTTCTTCCCCTAGAACCCTATCTACCTGAACTTAACGTTAGCTTTTCTGTTATCTTACGCCAAAACGAGGGCATTCTTATCAGAAAGAAGATTAGCCCATTCCCATCTTCCGATTCTATAGTCATAGGTCATAGTCAGCAAAACTATAAAAGTCTAGGACCCCTATTGTTGTCCCGACCTGTCTTCCGTTATTATCGGGGTAAATAAATGCTAAGGCCCAGTCTCTAGAGCCGTCAGTAATTCATCCGTCGCTCCACAAAAGAGCATCGAGGCAGTGTGAGTTTGCCCGAGGATGATATCCGGTCCATATAGGGTATGAATTAGTAAGTCCGGGTGAAAATGCCCGGTAGCGCCAAGCAAGTCGTCACTAAAATAGAAAGCTTTGCCGGCGAAGTTCTATTTTAAATACGCTGTAAATCAAAGTGCTAAAGCACTTCAATTGAAAATATTCTACTAATATATAGGTAGGTAGGATGTATTACCAGGGGAGACCCCCTGGGGCCCCCCCCTCCTCGACCGCCTTCCTAAAACACCATCGGTTCGTTCAGGGGCTTCAGAACACCATACAGAGCCCAGATACGTAAGCCTCAAGGTCTAAAATGGAGTTGTGGTTGATTCTTTATCAGTGGACTGACCAATAGATAGGCTGCAGACACTGAACTGACCAATCAGAGGGCTGCAGACACTTTTAGAGTTCGAGAGGGGTTCGGATATGAACTTCTCAAGCTCTGCCTTCCTCGGGTCAGTCAAGGCTTTCCAATTAATTCCCCATTCTAACTACCCGGTTCATCACCCACTCGAGGCCCACCTCCTTCCGCACCCCCGACCATATAAGTAAGACCCGTCAGTACGGTCGGTCTTCCGGGGAACACGTTAGTGACATCATTAGCGATACACCGTGAACCAATCATCGTCGATCATCTGTCTCAACACAGCAATTGCCCCCTTGATTGAATCCTACCCCTGTTACCTGCCTCAAGCCTCGTAATAAGTCGCTACCATGTCGCACAACATCTTGATCACCGGAGGCTCTGGTTACCTTGGCGGCTCTTGTGAGTAACTTTCAGAAGTTTTTCTTATGCATATTGGGCTACTTTCCCAGAATGAAACCCTTCTATTTTGGCTTGAATCATTTCTTAAAATCTGGCATGCTCTCGAATCACTTACAGGCCTCACATAAATCGGCAATTGCTTACCTATCGTCAACGTCGTAGTGCTGGCGAGTTGGAAGGGGGCAAACCTGCCCGCTTACAACAAGCTATTCGCCCTCGTGCGCACGCCCGAGCAAGCCGAGGCCGTCAAGCAATACGGTGCCGAACCTCTCATCTTCGACGCTTATGACGAAGGCGAGGTCCGGGCAGCGGTGGTAGATAACAATATCACCGTCGTGTACCACTTGATCGCCCCTTGGCCTCACGTTTCGCAATCTTATTTCATCAAGGCCATGGCCGAAGTAAAGAAGAATACCGGACGCGATGTTCACTTCCTCCATGTGGGTATTCCAACGTTTTCCAATAAAAGAGATAATAATGCCGTTCTCTAATTAAGAGTGCCTACCGGAACAGACTAGTGGTGCCAAGATATTCTCATCTCACGCAGGCGCTCCCACGGATAAGCCGCTACTCGACAACGATCCGAACCTCTACGAAATTCAAAAGGCGCAGAAATCTCCTATCCCGTTGGTGCAAGAAGTCAGTATCCACTCAGCATGATGGTTCTCCTCCGCAGCTAACCAACCTCTAGGCTATCGGTGTCAACAACTTCGTAATTGAGGAGGTAGAGAAGTATGGCATTCGCAGCTACGTCTTCGTGCCCTGCATCGTGTGTAAGCGCTCCACAAGTCCTCACGTCGTCAAACTTGTAACGGGCCGGATTATGCTAATGTCGAGCTTCACAGATGGCGAAGGCGAAGGTTTCGGCAACAAGATCTCAATTCAGACCGTTGCAATCGTCCGCGCCGCTGAAGGTTAGTCGCTGGAGTCTTTTATCCCCCCTTTTGACATGTCTCAGAGACATGAATTGCCTTAACAGGCATGTTCTGCTCTTGCGACTCCTGCAAGCTCCCGAAACCCCGGGTAATTCTTACCATAAGTGGAAATTATTGACTCCAGTGTTGTATATGAAGCTGTGAAGCGCGTGTACCGCGTTGACACTGATCGACCTGTGGGTGAATGCCTTTCACCATTGCCTCTCTTCGCAAATGCTGACAATGCCAGACTTGGCCCGTATGCCATGTCCGTGACAACACGAACTTATACCTGGACCTCCTGCGCAAGATCTTGACGGGGGAGAATCCCGGCTATGGAAAAAACGGCTACTATCTTGCCGCTTCAGGAAGCGTTGCAGTAAGTCTCAATTTATCTACATACTTTTCAAGATGGCTCATTTTCGAAAAACTCAGTGGGATGACTTGTACGCTGCCATGGCGTCGGCGCTGGCCAAGCGAGATGTTATAGCCGACGATACAGTTGTCGCAGCAAATGACCAGAACCTCGAAGCCATGGGTCAGGGCCTCGGGTGCCCTCGAGCTCTAGTGTCACTCATGCTAGGGGGAAAGTAAGTCAGCCTAATTCTTTGTGTCTTGATAAAGAAATGTCATCATTACTAATATGATGCGACAGTTGCACCTTCACGGCAGACCGCGGGTCAAAGGAGCTGGGCTGGAAGCCCCTTTACAAGCCCGAGCATATCCTTGAATTTGCTGACGCTGAGGTTGACCTCATCCTTCGCAACAAGAACTGGTAGACCGAATGGTCCAAACCCAGCGAAGAAGACGAGTCTCGGAATTGATTTGGAGTTAAATTTATTTGATTTGTCATTTGTTAAAGTTGTACTTAGTGCTTTAAAGCAAGCTTCATTGGGCTAATAAAATGCGATATATTGAGATGGCTACAAAAACACAGCAATATCTAGGTAGACAAACCATCACGCGCCGTTAACCGACAACACAACCCATACCTCCGCTACTCTACACGCTCGCGTCACAGCACAAATGGCATCTTCCAGCCGAAGCCGTGTACCGTATCCCCAATACTCTCTCCCTCTCTCTTTGGGCAGATGTGATCCCGAAACCACTACCCAGGCTATTTCTATGGCAGATCATTGTCCAGTAACAGTTCCATTTGCCGCTCTAAACAACCCAGCTGCACGATTCGCGAGGCTGGTGACGTCTTCGGCTCTCAGGGCTCCACTGGCTGCCATGACGATGGTCGGAAACTTGCGAAGGAACACTTGGTCGATCCAAATTAACGACCAGGCAAATGGAGAGAAAATCATTATATTACGGTCCTTGTTTTTGGCGAGAACTTCCACGAGCAGCATGAAGACCGCATAGGCGGCCTGTATCTTCAAGTAGATAAAGCGACCACCACGCATGGGGAACATTAACCCCGTACCGATGTAAATCACGACATCTATGATGATCCATAGAACGGGTCTGAGCAGGTACGACTCGAACAGGCGACGATTCTCGTTGTACTCATACGGCCCGAATTGTGACTCCAAGCCTCGCGTGACGAGGATGTAGATGACCAAGCCGAGCCAGAACTTGTCGACATTATCGGGCCACATCGGCCAGTGGGGCCAGAATCGGGGACTGCCGTTGGCGTTCCAGTAGTATCGGAAGTACGGGAATAAGTTCCAGCCCAGGCGATCCATGGCGATCTCGTTGAGGTGGTCGTCGAGGGGGGCGCCGTCGGCCGAGTCGGTCTTGTCGTGCACGAGGCCCTGGTAGTAAACGACCATGCCTCTGGAGAGCAGCGAGATGCGCATGCCCTCGCTGTCCATGAGCTGGTCTTGCGAGGTCGCCGGCTTGACATCGAGGATGACGTTGCCGACGTTCTCGGCCGAGTAGCGCGTCAGCTTGGGGAAGACGGCGTACATGACCTTGCCGCCGCGCCGGCGCTGGTGGTCCATCACGCGGTACTCGGTCTCGCTCGTCGGGAACGGCATGTACAGCGTGGAGTCGACGTCGTCGGGCTCCGTCAGCTTGGTGACCGTGGCGCTGTCGGACTTGGAGCTGAGCTCCGCCAAGACCCGCCAGCGGTCCTCGTGGCTCTTGTGGAACGCCTTGGAGGCGTCGTACAGCTCCTGGTCGGCGTGCTCCTCCTCCTCCCACTGGAAGCGGACGCCCGGCGTCGCGGACAGGACGTGGAAGATGCTCGGCGAGACCGCCGTGCAGATCTGGAAGTACCCGGCCATCGCGAGGATCGTGTGGATTTCCTGCCAGAAGGCCGCCGCGCCGCTGTTCGCCGTCCGGCGCGTGGCCATGCACATCAGCATGAACAGCGGCTGGAAGATGAGAACCGTCTGCCCGGCCAGGTCATCCACGGCGTCCCAGAAATTCTCGGGGACCAGGTGCTCGCCGAGCGCAGCACGGGCGATCTGGCGACGGCCTTCCTTGCGGGTAAATCCTAGGGGGCGAGTTAGCACGATCTACGGATCATCTCTATTTCGCGGGGTGTGCTTAGTTCGTAGACGGGGTGGGAGAGATAAATGCGGCTTACCTTCTGCAATAAGCCAGTGCGAATCGTGTCTGTCCAACTCTTTCTGATAGGACTCAGTAGCACCGAATAGAAGCTGGTTGAAGATCTTCCTCTCCATTATCTGGGAAAAGATGGAGACACACAGCCACTTGCGGTGCCTGGGATCATTTAGGATATCCTTCCAGTTGACGTATCCTTTGTCCTCATGCGCGACCGCACGCGCATATTGTACGAATTGTTCGGTCATAGGCACCTCCCAGGTTGAGATATCGAGCTCATTGTCCCGCCAGTCCTCGAGGTAGATTCCGTGTCCAAACCACAACTCGGCAAAGTCACACAGTCTATTGTATAGAGTCTTATAATTGGCTATGTAAAAGTCGTCATCGTAGTCCGCCGGATGCTTGAATCGCCCGTACCATTGCGTAAAATCGATCCGCGAGGGGCTCCAGTCTTCCTTGAATTTGGTTGCATCTTGCCAGTCATCCAAGTTCTTCGATGGGCTCGGAGAGGTAGATTCTTGGGCGGCCTTGCTCCGCGGCGTGATGGTTGGAGCGGGGTCCGAACGGGTGAGAAAGTGGTAGAATCGCACTATCTTGCCTGGTCTCGTTTGTGAGGCAGCTGGTATACCATCCCAAATAGCCCCCAAACTAAAGCCTGCCCAGTTTGCGCTCTCCTTTCGCACAGCTCGGAACCTCCTGTAGAAGGGCCCCCATATCAAGTCACGGTCGAATCCAGTGTAACGCCTGAAAGCCTCTACGAAGGAGTAAGGGTGGTATGCTGGAGCTCTTTTGGCCGATCTCTTGATTCTTACAGCCTCTACCGCTGGTAGTGTCGGTTCGGGTCTCGTGGTGGAAGTGTCCATTATGCTTTCACTGCCCGATGGCTATCGGATCTGTAGGGAAGAAGTAGATCCCAGCCGGATGTCCTTGATAGATGCAGAGCTGCACGAACTTGGAAGGTCGCTTGGTGCTATAAACCGATAAACTAGCAGGCTTTGGTTGTTGATAAGGCATGTTATTAAAAGAGATCGCAAACGTTGAGGCATCCGAAACACAAAGACTTGTGTAATAAAGAACCAGTACCCTACCGTCCTGGCCTATCCTTGATTCCGCTCTGTTATCGGTCGTTTCCGTGCTAGCCTACCGCTTTCGGGTCAGTGTCTCTCCCTGGGACATTTCAAAGATTTTAAGCGACACCCGACAAAGCCCATCGTTTGTCGCAAATTCGAGCTCTCGAGTATCTTCACCGGAAGTTACTTATTCAATCGGGGGAAAATAAACCGCGTTATATTAAAATCTTACTACTGTGAAAGCTGTTCGCTTTGTTTCGAGATCCAACCCATTCATGTGCCGTATTCCGAATTGAGAAGCTCCCACTGCTCAACAGCCAATTATACAATAGCAGACTGCATTAGACAATCTTGTCTTAGCCCGAATTCCCCGGCTTTGTATACAAAATAAGTAAGCCAGCCAGTATATAGCATAAATTGTGTTTTTCCACCACGGAAGCATCCGGTCATGGCGACTTGCAATATAGAATCTAGTAGGTCTGCGGTTGTTGCTGTTGTTGAGGCTGTTGTTGATAAGGCTGCTGCTGCTGGTAAGGCTGTTGTGGCTGGGGTGCCTCATGAACCTGGCCCTGTTGAGGAGGGTAATAAGTCTGGGGCTGCTGTGGTTGCATCTGGATCTTTTCAGCGCCGACTGGAGCGCCTCCTATAGCTGGGGCACTGATCACAGGAGCCGAGTTGGACCCGCCAGGCATAGCATGAAGGCCAGCCCTTCTATGGCGATGAAGCGCAATGCTATGCAAGATGAGAGCAACGAGGTAAACCACCCTAGTTCGTGTTAGCACAAACGAAGACATCCAGCAGTTATTACCATACCAGTTGACGGCTCCAAGACCGGCGGCTGCTGCAACAATCGAACCTATTATAGTGTACCCGTCGTAATAGCCGTAGTAGTAAGTACCGTAAGCGAGGAGGTAGGCAGCCTGAGCGGCGAGGAGAGCGAAGGAGATGAGCCAAAAGATAACATGGAAAATGTCCAAGCCAAGGATTGCCCAATAATTATATGCTGCCGGTGGTCCAAAGTGCGCGACGAGGATGTAGGTGCTGCTAATCAGGGTAACAATTGACTGTAGATATCAGTCAGCGGTGTTAAAAAAAAACCAGCTCTACTTCGAGGCTTACAGTGAACAACATTAATATTGCGCCAGTTATAGGCACCGAGTAGGCAGTTAAGCCTAAGCATATTATACCAAGCACCAACTGTATGATTCGGACAGCAACAAATCCCTTTGGGTAGATTGGTATGTGCTCTCTCCCCGCGGCACGTTCGCTTGTGTAATTCGACATCTTTCAAGTAGCAGGTGTATCCAGTAACGAGGCAAAGCTAGAGACGACGAGGAAAGGTAATCAACGAGAGTGATCCGTGTGATAAGAGATGGTATAAGGCGTAGGTGAAGGGAGGGAACCAAAGACTCTGAGACTCGACGAGGACGCCGGCTTCATATGAAGGTTTCCACCCAAACCAGTCTGGTGGGCCGGCACTTGAAATCAGCGGTGCAGAGACTGCTTGATGCAAACCCATGACTACTTACACTACCTAGCCGGAGGCAATTAGTACAACATAATGCCTGCGAGCATCTGGGCCATATTCTATAAAAAGAGACACTGGTAGATGATGTGGCGCTCGAGCTGGAAAATATAGCATGGTTTGGACCCCCAAGCTAATCTCAAAAGGTTTGCCGAAGATGCAGGTATAGTCTCATGTGGCCGCAGGGGGGTGGGGATGCACACGATAGCATCAACAGCGTTGCATATACTAGCATAGATGCACCGCAAATAAATCATGCCAAGAATTCACGAGAAGGGCGGCCATGTGTCAAGTGCACGGTAACAGCGCTTACTCAAGGGATGCCAGGCGCTGTCGACTGTGTAGGCATATGTAAGTATCCGTCGAAGAAACAAAAGAACAGGAGACATATGCTGTTGTTGTTCCCGCGGGTCGGCGGAATACAACCATTTGCGATTTCCGGCAAGGTACCTAAGATTACCTGGATACACTACCGTAATGAGCATCAAGTCAGAGAACAAGGCTCCTACAGCCTACAGATGCATACAGTACGCAGAACAGGAGGGGATGAGAAAAAGAGATGAGGGCGTAGTGTACGGTAGGTTTGGCCGAGCACGCCCTCCGTCGATGCAGGTGACTGCGGCTGAAGATGGCGATCCAGGATATCCAGGATGTACAGAGTATGAGTTGGACAGTTACAGTGGTGCAGATCGCAGGCAGTGGAACTCGGCAGCGACTTGGCTTTAAGCTACGGCGCTTAGCGGGCTTGGCACGTTGGTGCGGAGTGCCATGTCCGTTTGGTCAGCTACCTTTGGGTACCCGGCACCTACATATAAGCACCTGCAGCTTGGTGTAGCATGAAGAAAGACATATTAGGTAGTTACCTGCCGATATACCGTTACTCTCTCCCATCCACGTCCAGTGACGCATGCAGGTATCAGCCGGTTGAGAGCAGATGGTGTTTTGAAGCCGATCTATGTAGACTAAGTACAGTAGACACTTGCAACTCTCAAACTGAATCCCCACGTTAAAAGTCATCAAATTCCCAAAATGGAAATGCCTAATGCGTCATGTCAGGCGTTCTCGAGCCGGCTGGCGTCCATTGCTTATCCAATTATACGCCCGCGATATTCGAAATAAGAAGACATAAGCGAGAGATACAAGCTAATATGAATTAAGCAAGGGTTTCATTCAGCTCTGAAATGCCGGCCGACCAATTAATGGCACAGCCATGGTGTGGAACTCTGGTGTGGACCTTGCCTAGGTACCTAACTGTAAGTCAGGTAGCTTCGGTGACGCTACAGGCATCGCGTAAGACGGTCTAGAGACATGCCGCAACTTCGATCCTCATCGGCAACGGAAGTTGATTAGAAAAAACTGAGCCTTTCCGATCGTTTCACTCTTGCAAATTAGATGATTATATCCGGTTCAATACAAATGTGATCGCCGTTGTTTTTCCAACCCGGAATGTTATAACTTCCAGCTGTATCAGCCTCAGTTTCGGCCTTCAACGACATGGATACCACGATTTATACCAAACAATACGAGAAGCACTTCGTTCATAACCAACCATGTATTCCGATCATGAATTGAGTTGTATGTCAGATGTATTGTCATAGGTGTCGCACAACATGAAGCGAATTGTAGAAAGGTACCAGGTGGTGTCTGCTCTCGCTCTCCGAGAAATCCCACTTGTCAGACAAAAATACCACTCTTATACATAGGGTCGGCACCCCTGGCACGCGAGTCTCTATCAACACGCCTCGGGATCATTCCATCGGACATCAATCAGCGCCAGACTCGAGTCCTGCGGCTCAATGACTTCCGTCAGAACAAACCTGGGGTCTGCATCAGTAAGCAGCGATTTCCATTCGCCATACGTTCGCTCTCTTGCGTTCAAGAGAACCCCCATCATCATGTCTACCTTTCTAATACAGCCATCAGTCAGTCAGTCAGTCAGCCAGTCAGCGTAATCTGCACATTAAATATTCCTCGCGCCCACTTACCTGAAAATCTTCTCCCTCCACAACGGAAGAACACCTTGTGCCTTCATGCATGCGTCCATGATGATGACTCTGGACCCATGCCTCAACCCCGGGACCAAGGCTCGCAGTATGCATACGCCGTACTTGTCGGTCCAGTTATGTAAGATCAAGCGCAGGAAGAACACGTCGTGTACAACAGTTTGCGGTTCGAAGAAGTCGTGTGCTTCGAAGCATACTCTCCCTTTGAGATCTTCGGGCACCTTACTATCGGCACCAGCAACGACACTCTCGACATCCTGGACCACAATCCTCAGATTGCTGAAGTGTTTAGCCAACTGAGTCCCAACGTGGCCTTGCGAACCCCCTACGTCGACAACTGTCGCCGTCCCTAGTGACCCCCAATCATAGTTGTCGATAACGTGCACGACGTCGTAGTCATAGCTCGAGGAGCTGATCTTCATGAAATTCGCGAACCTTTGAACCCGTCTAGGGTCCGAAGCCAGGACGTCGTAAATGCTGGCACTCGTGTTGTTCGCAAGAGAAAACCCCTGGCGAGTCAGCTATTGGACACACCAGTCGCCCATGATAGCATGAGACGAACGCTAAGACTATGCTAGTCTTACAGATTCATTTGGCTCCTGAGATTTCGGCCATTTCTCAAGTGCACTGACCATCTAGAGGCCTTCAGCATCGTGTTCTTGTCCGTTGATCAAGCTATACCTACCTTGAGTGCAGAGGGCCATCCTTCTTCTGCATGCGAGCCCAGCCAATCATTCATCTGCGGATCCAAGAGCAACCTGGAGATTTTCGTATGGGCTACCATGCCAGGTTCCGGCTCACGAAACATACGCACCGTCATAGCCGCTTGGAGCACCCGTCGGAGTACGGGCTCGGTAAGGCAAGTCTGCTGGGCTATCTCCTCATAGCTCGCCTGTCCATTCTCCGGAACCATGCTAGCGATTCCAAAGCGAGTGATGGCCTGGAAGCAAATCATGCTTGTATGCTGTTATTGTGTGTTAGTCGCAGTGAAACAGTGTCGTTGTGGGCCGAGGTCCGAGAATACGCACGGCGCCATGGATATGAAGCAGACTTATCGGGTCCAGAAGTAGGTCATGCAGCTCCGCAGCCGCGTCGATGAGTACGTCCTGGACATTAGAGGCTTCCTTGGGCAGTTGAAAAGGCCCGCCATTATCAAATGAAGGAAATGGCGCGTTATAAGCCACCAGTATCTCTTGCAGCCGAGAGGCAGACGAGCTGATCATCTGTGCTAGCTGGACGAAACGGGGTAGACTCTGAGGGCCTGACATGATTGTAAATTGGCAAATTGGGTTGTTCAGTTGGGCATTGAGTCCTTCTCGGTTCTTTCTACGTCAATTCCCTTCAATTCAGGCGAATGTGATGATGGTAGTGTTGTCGAAAGCAGAAGCATGTCAAACTACTCCGCAATCCGTTGATAAGCCTATACAGCGCCGTAGATGCCAGGTACCCAAAATAGAAACGCGCTGTGTGGTCTCGGATAAATCAAGTGCCACCCCGTTGCGTGTGCTACCCTAGCGCCGGTTGTTTTAATGGCAACTCACCTGCTCTAGATGAACTGAGGGACCTGCTCTAGCGAGTTTCGATTGTTTATTTTGGGGGTCCGATGCTTTTCGGGGAAGGATCATAAGAACGAAGACCTCACAGCAGTAACCCTGGTCGAGGCATTCTTAGCCAGAATTACAACTAAACTCTCAAATGCACAAAGGATGCGAAGAAATCCTTTAAAGTTCTAACACACTTGGTCAACCACAATATGGATTTATATGGTTTGCTTATTCGCAGATCAATCAGCACATATGTAAAAGAAATAACAGCTGAAGAAAATACAGAAGAAATATTGATGCAAACGTAGTTACTTATTACCTTCGCTCTAGGAGCTTGGTAAGGACTCGAGATCATGGTCAAGCACTATTATCTTCAAAGCAGTGCTTGTTCAGGCAGTTACGTGTGTGATCTAAACCCAGGGTTAAACCCGACTTACTCAATCTTTGAAACTGTTGGGTTTGAAAGTTTCCTAGAGCTTACCCTTAACCGAGACGTAGATAACTACAAATTAAATCAAGGTATAGAATCTCGAAACATATTAGTTGAGTTGGCAATACTTCCTTCTGTAAAGATAGACGCAATATCAACAGCCAGGGTTTCTATATAGGTGTACTGAAATACTAGGACTTCGATCGCTAGTGTCACGCATCTTGTACACTACGTTCACAAGCGATAGCCTTTCCAAATAAATTGGAACATCTCTTCAGCATATGTAGATAGATAGATGGATAGAGTGGTGTTTCTAAGCAAACAAGTTAAGCACGTTGATACATGACTTGAGGTATCTATTCTGCTATTCACCGGCCCATCTTGGGGCTAGTGTAATCTATTAGCTACACAGGTACGTACCGACCACTACCTACAACTACATCGAACCGCGTGCTGCTGCCACAACAACCGCATTACCTGAGTCGACACCTATCGACGCGCTTCTATTGTTATCCATCTAGTAGGCGGTGTAACTTTACTGCCGATGCTCTTTCCAGGTACTTAACCCTCCAGTTGTGATAATCGCCGTTCACCATTTCTCCCACTCTTCACATCTCTTCACCCTTCTTCCCACCCTTCTCCCCAACCTACAAGCTACCGCCGATAACTTGAACCTACTTAAGTATAGGCAAGCTATCGGCACTGCCGCTGCAATCCGTCAAATATATATTTAACAACGATGTTGCACAGCATCTGTTGTCACCTTGTTTTGAACTACGGCCTGTGGTTCTAGGTAATAACCTCTGCCAACCTCCACCCAACTGTTGGAGTTATTCCTCTGCGCATCTGGCAACTCACGCTGACCAACACCAGAATCCTGTCGATGATGTGAGCAATGCTGGTAGTTCGCGAGATGCCACTGCTCGTGTCATCAACGCTCGCTTTCTGCCACCTTGGCTTGCATTACCAACAATGATCAACTGGGCAAAGGAGTTCAGCAGAAGCCCTGTGAGTACCCCCTTATTCATCGTCGGCCTGTGTATGACTAAAAGTCAATAACAAACTAACAAAGAATACAACAATAGCATTGAGTGTGTTACTCAGCGGTCGCATTGTCCTGTGCATCAACCAAACGTCGTGCTAGGGCGGGCCCCGCCGACTTGACGGGCACGACGATCGGGAAGCCTGCGTGCTGCCCGTTCGTCTGCTCGAAAAGTTCGCGGACCCTCCTTACAACCATTGCACAGTTGATTATGCCAACCAGAAGAGTCACACAAATCGTTTGCCAACCAACAAGAACAGCCATCCCACCTGACTATGAGAAGTACAACTACCTGTCGCCCCTCTCGAAGACTTGAGTGCGCCTGTTGGTGGTCACAACCCGCACGCTACCTCAGCAAACCTTTGGACCGCAACTAGAACACACCACACTCCAACAATGGCTCCCAAGAACAAGAAGTTGGACAACAAGGTTGAGCATTACCGAGTGTAATAAGGCCTTGCAATCAAGGGCTTGGAAGAACACTCAAATTGCAATAATCTTCCAGTCCGTCAAAAAAGGGCCATGAAGGTCTTGTCCCCTTATTCAGCTAGGTGGGAGATCTACGGTCTATATGTCTGAATAGCCTTGCTCCCAGTTGCCGACCTCGCGTCATCTTACCACCTCGCTTTCGTATAGCTGTCTCGGAAGATCAGGCAATACGCGGGTAAGCTGGGAGCTGAAGCCTCGCACAGAGTCTCACACTCGTATGGCTCCTCGACAAGATCTTCCTGCTAACGTCTAGGAATGTAGGCTATTCCCATGCTACCTTGGCAAACCTTATGTAAACTGCAATTAAGATGCACCAAACACTGCAACAATGTCATCAGGAAATAAGA